>NDFZ01005445.1:186527-248774 GCA_002192655.3 Mamestra configurata
TATAGTAGGCGCCAGATAAATGTGGAATAAAGTATATTGACCTTTCCCTAATAACTGTTCATAGGTACCTGAACAATTAAATATGAATCGTTTTTCATTATTAGACAATGTTAAGGATCACGAGAGATGATGATTCGGGACAGATTTGTGTCATTAATTCCGTTTTCAAATTAAAAATGTCAATAATTGTAGGTGGGTCAATGACCGTTATTCCACGATTTTCTGGCGCCTACTATAGTTGAAATAAAGGAATTAACTTTGAAAAGAGAGGCTTATGCTCAGCTGTGGGCTAGGTCAGGATGTGGAAGATGATGATGAGATTGAATGGCTTATTTCTAAGTAAGCGTGCTCAATCGTCGAAAATCATCACTTACCATCAAGTGAGATTGTGGTCAAACGCGATGTGCCTATCAAGAATCAATTAGCATCAAAGACTTACGACTTCCACATTCAGAATAATAATTATAACGCGTATTCTAAGTTCACCATGCCAAATCGATAAATACAAATCCGATAATATAATCGATTAATGAATTCCATATTACCTCAAATCAATTCGATTAAGGATCCCGTTATAATAGTAATTTCTCGTCTTCTGTATGACTCATATAATGACGGCCGTATGAAAAGGAACATTGCGTAGAAAATCGACCCGCGATGTAGTCTGCGCATCAAGCCATTCAAAGATTCCCGGAACTTAAAGTTTTCCGCAAGTTGTAAAGGTAAGGGTTTGATTTACGCGAGCCTCTATTGGAGAATAATTATATTTATAATTTTATTTCATAGAACATTTCCTTTATAAATGTATAAAAACTAAAATTAACTAAAACAGGATGTAATCAATAATAAATAAAATTAACAATAAACTGAACTACAACAAACTAAAATATAGCATCAAAAAATTCGTCCTCAACTTTGTCAGCTGGTAATATGCCCAAGATACTGGCAGCATTGCCACGTTGAATGGCAATATTTAGCAACTGGCCAAAATTAAAGCAAGCGTTTGGGTCACAAGAAGAATCAGCCAGCCGTTTCGAAATTCTTTGAGAAGGCTGTGATCACAAAGGCCCCACCCACGGCTCTAACTAAGGTTTCAACCCCAAACGGCACAAAACAAAGTTATCAATAAGGTTTTCAGTCTGCCACCTGTCATCTCTTCAAGGCATTAAGCTTTTGCATCTATTTAAATTTAGTTTTCTATAAACAAATAAATCAAAAAGTTGTTATGAACACGTTCAAAGTTGAGAAGTTGCTAAAGGAATAAAATTGTATATAACAAGAGTAAGTAACAGCATGAACCAGAATATTTAAAATAACATACTATTGAAACTGACCACTCTAATAGAAGAATCGAACTAATTTAAATAATAGTTTACCAACCAAACCATATAACCAAATCATTTCATTAGGTACGAAAGCGTGTCAAAAGTCTGTATTCGGCATTGCTCGCACAGTTGTATAACTGACAACAAGTTTAGGTTAAAAATAATATTTTACCTTTTAATGTATGTAACCTTATCCAGAATTACGGACCTCATCTATAATTATAATAAAAAATATAAAAAGCAATGTTTAGATAACAACAAACGCGTAAATCAAACCCTGTGCTAACCGTGATACTTCATAACAAAACTAAAGTACTGTAACTTTTAATCTTACGCAATTATCGCTGCTATGTCGATAGTTTTATGATCTATAATCGCCTGTACGATATAGTCGATAGTTCTATTAAAAGAGGCTAGGGTACCATCACTCAATTTCTGTAATAAAGACGTGAGCGATGACAATAAGGTAATTAACTCCTTTCTTCAGCTTCATGTAGATTTGATTGGTTAAGTAGAGACTAAATAAAGTTTTATTTGAAGTTTGCTGCCTAGGTTCTGTTTGCCTCTATGAGGACTTTTAATAAAATCCCCTCTTTAAATTCTACTTATTCTAAATAACAACTCAATCGACACTCAAATGATAATGTTCTAAAGTTTCACGCATCGCTTTTAATTTAGTAGGTTTACTTGATATTTGTTTGTGTTTGAAAGGCTCCCACAAGATGGACCGATGACCTGCTGAAGGCTGCGGGAATCTGTTAGATGAGAGACGCATAGGGTCGGTTTATGTGACAACCTTGGCGAAGCCTATTTCCAGCAGGGGACTTCTTTGGGCTGCAATGATGATAGTGGCCTTTTATCATAATTTCAGTTAAAATACGTCCACTTTTGGACATAACACCCAAGCGTCGCTTCAATGACTAGTCCTATTCTGGCATCTAGCGGAATTCAGCGGCATCAGCATACCTTGTGTGAGCCCTCAAAACGAAGGAAGACGTGTGTATGATCGGTCAAGCCACACACGCATTCTTTCATAGCCTGACCAAGTAACATAACCAATTATTCATAACGAACTATCAACAAACATCAATTACATTGTAAAAATAGAAAAAATAAGCCGCTTAAAATTCTTCACCTTTCTAAAAAATTCAATGTGTTAATATATCCATCTGGCTTAAAAATACTTTTGACTCGCCTTGTCGCCATTTTATGTATGTAAATCTATGTATATACAAAGGTACCGATATCTTTCGACCTGTGTCACGGTCGTCAATACAATTTGACCTTAGTGTATGACCTAACTAATCTATGATTTAAGTAATTAATCTTTGACGGCGCTGTTCCGTAGTCAAACTGGTTTGATGGTCGGGTTACAGAGAAGATTAAACAGTAGAATAAGTTTGGAATTTAAGAGTAGTGCTGGTTTGATGTCTAGCAAGTGTAAATTGGGTTAATTTTTAATAGACTGATTCAATTGACTATACAGATAATCTGTGACCCAAACACGGACGCGTATAGTACCTATATTTATTTATTTACGTAACGCGTCCGTCTTACTTAGAAAATTAAAAAAAAAACCATTTCATAATATGGCTAGACTTGGGTTTGAGCACTTTTTTTTTTTTTTTATTTAATTAGGGTTTGCTCTTGACTGTAGTCTAGGTGACAAACACAAAGTCGACGATGTAGCGAGCTTACCCTGAAGAAGCCTGTTCACTCTAATTTTGAAGAGATTAGGGTTGTATGCGTTCGGAAACACAGACGCAGGCAGAAAGTGCCACTCCTTTGCTGTGCGCATTATAAAAGACGTTTGGGAACGTTTAGTGCGAATTATTATTGGTGGAATAGCAACAAGGTAGGGATGGTAACTTGCAGTGCGTCTAGATGTGCACACTTACATACAATGGTGTGTGTAACAATGGAGCCCGCTTTCCAAGAAGGAACGTATTCACACTTTTATTAACACAATTTTCATCTTATTTAATTTCACAGACTGCACAAACTTGACTCTCTGTTCTAGCTACTCGCACAGCCAAAACATTAAATGTAGCATTACTAAAACACATACATGCATAATGAACTATACATCCATATATACATACTTAAATAACATACATACATAATAATCAATGTTATTGATTACCCACACTTAACTGAATGACAGGACACAAAGTTACATCTATATTCTGTGAGATTTTTAGGGATCTGTATGCGTGATATTGTGACGTCGTGATGAAAGCTCGTTGACGTGACAGTAATCTCTAGCTTTTAATCACGACGAACATTTTGTTATTTTATTTTATTGTTTATGCACTTTTGCTTTTTCATTTCTGTCATTATCAGAATTGTCGAAAATGGCTTCAAGTATCGTAGAAAAGGATAGAATAGAAAAAATCTTTGGCACTCTACAATAGTGCAGCTTTTTATCAATGAAAAAATGTATGGAATCGAATTAATATCTCTAAAAATACCCTGTGCGTTATAAATTACTTTAAAATTACACACAAAAACACACTACAAACAAGCAATACACTTATTAATTATTATTATTATTTCGCTTATTATTTTTTTTAAACTTATTATTATTATAAAAGGTAAAATTGTCTTTAAAGTTGTTTACCAACTATAAAAAAAAAACAATTTAACCTTTTATAAATCTTATTAATTTGCATTGAAATAAATGTTATTGATTTATGTTCCAATCGTGTTTAAAAAAACACACAATTATATTTTTTATTTCAAATTATTTCGACTTCTCAAGTAAGTGCAACATACGGAACCATTTGAACCGAGCCTACACGAGTGAAATCTCTGACCGGTTTCTAATAAAGGCATTTTGTTTTCGCATACGAAAAAAAAAAGTAATTTATAATGTTCGACATTAATAATAATGGTACCTAAATAATATTGAGTACTTTGTCGGCAACGAAAGCCGGTGAAAACCATATGTTTGGACACCTATGTTTAGTATTCGTGTCGCTATTTGTTAAAAGGGATTTAGTTGTACTGATGAAATAAAAAAAATATCTTTGAGTGATTTATTACAAGTAATTTTTTTTTCGCGCTTTCATCGGTAGGTATGTGTTGAGTGTGATATATTGTTTTTAGTTATTGACAACTCTGAGAATCGCCCTTCTCTTGAACAGAGCTTTCTAAGTTTTTGTTGAGCTTTTCATTTTTATGTTCTGACCTGAGTTATGAGTTCAACCTGTGCTGTGGATTGGCTCGCCTGTACCTACTTTCAAATTTTTAAAAATGAGGCAATGTCAAAGCATTTATTTCAAATAAACCATTATCAGGTACTTTTGAATTGTCAAAGTCAGTCCGACAAAAACATGAAGCTATTTGCAAGTTCCAAAGCGTAGATCTCTATGGAGAAGAACGTGCAAGAAACTCCACGGACACTCTTTTAAATCATTTTATGTTTACAAAAATCCTGGTTAAATTAACCTTGTTGCTTATCTATGTTTCTTTTTTTTTTCCTTAGCCCATTGTGTCCCACTGCTGGGCAAAGGCCTCCCCCATATCCTTCCAGACATTCTTTTCTTGCGCCACCTTGAACCAGCCTTCGCAGTGTTCTATATGTTATGTTAATAAAGAAAAAACAATTTATAGTATCAAATATTAAAATGAGCCAGTGGCAACTAAGGGATGACCAGTCTCCACTGACGGCGCCCGTTCACGAACATGACGCATGCATCAGCACCATTCAGCTCAACCATTTTGAAAGGAACTGAATGATCCGATACACGCGCCACCAATATATCAAATCTGGTTCTAAGAATATACATATTTGACCCTGGATACGGCTATAGTCAGTGGCGGCTTTAGGGGGGGCGAGCGGGGCAACCGCCTGGGGCCTCGCTCTTACAGGGGCCTCGCGCTACCCGAGTTCAAAAAACCTTACATTTGAAATGTTTTATACTTTTACCAAAAAAATAAGTTATTTCACAGTTAATTATTTTATAATATTATTAGTAATAAGTGCAATCGAATTTGAGGAAGTCGATGACACGAGACCGGTTTTCAGTTTTGCAATGTTTTCAATGTACAATTTGTCAGCGTGTTATTAGTCTGTTTTCTTTTCTTAATAATCCTTCGTCTCCCTCTTATGTAACTTCACAAATTCAATTCATTTGTTCTGCCCACAGTAAAAATCTTCACTCTACCAATAATCGCCTTCTACGATGTCGGGATCTCACCGCTCTGGGTTTATCCGCTCCTCTTTCTTTGTTCAAGCAATTTTCCTTTGGAATGCGCTCCCTCTGAACATCAGGACGGCAACAAGTCGGTTGTCCTTTAAGGTGAAGGCACGTGAGCACATTCGCAAGAAGATGGTAGAATCATCACAGCGTCAATTCGTTGGATTCGTTTTTTCTTAATAACTTTGTTTATGTGTGTGTATGTGTCTATGTATTTATAATTTTATTTTTTATTTTTATTCTCTCTATTTTTAGTTATTCTTTAAGTTGCACCTGCCATGTTGTCTCTGCACCACCCTAAGGTCAACGTACAGTGATTTTACTTGTGCATAAAGTTTGAATAAATAAATAAATACCTACTTTCATATAAATTTCAAAAAGAACAAGGGCCTCGCAAAGATCTGTCGCCCGGGGCGTCACAATGGTAAAAGCCGCCGCTGGTTTTAGTTTTGTTTAACTTTCGTCTTTCCCTTTTCTAAATCTAACCCAAACAAATTCACCTTACATTTTAGGAACAAACTGATTGTTTCTAAAAGCCACGATAGCCACAATCATGCATATTCAACAAACAAACTCATTCTTCTATATAAGGGTTTCATTAAGAGCGTCTTATCGTACATCGGTGTGTCCTTAACATTTTGATTCCGATCTGTTTCACGTGATCTATTTTATGTCTGTTCGGTTTAATTAATATGTATGGGGCTTTTGACCGATTGAAATCTGGAGGAGATGTTAATTTGAGTGTACAACAAAGCTATTTGGTATGCAGGCAGCTAACTTGCAACTACTTATAAACAATGTTGTGAGTGTGCTGAGTAGACAATTATTATTCACTACACTCGTGAGTATGTCATAAGCTTAAAAATTTATAATGTACACAATAGATAATCTTTACTAATATTATATAATAAAGCTGAAGAGTTCGTTTGTTTGTTTGTTTGAACGCACTAATCTCTGGAACTACCAGTCGGATTTGAAAAATCATTTCTGTATATGATAGCCACATTCATAAGGTAGGCTATACGAACGGGAATTTCCTACGGGAACGGGATATGCGCGTACGAAGTCGCTGGGAAAAGCTGTTAATTAATATTGGCAGTGCAGTGGAAGTAGAAACAAGCCTGAGCAAGGAGTCTTTATAGATATCAGAAGCCAGAAAATCTGACCCCAGAATTGCAAAGAGGTACTGTGATACCTGGGTATCACAGTACCTCTTTGCAATTTCAACTTACTGTAAACTGCTTATCTGACCTCAACATCCAAGTAACTGGTTACTTGGATGTTGAGGTCAGATAAGCAGTTTCTCCATTATAGTCCTCCTGACCGATTTCTGCCATGGCGGCCAATCTCAACCAAGACGGCGCGGGACATATTATAGTGCAGACGTGTGTGCGCAAACACAAAAGCACATCTCATCCATCACTCTCATATTCCGATGGGAAGGCAACCCAACACGACCAGAGAGAGATCTGGCGCAGGACCAATGGCTTAACGTGCTTTACGAGGCACCTTTTGGAAAACCCAATGACACTTTTTGCCCAACCTGGGAATCAAACCCAGGACTCCACACTCAGCAGTCGCACTTGCTACCGCGAGACGAACAGAGCAGTCAAGTCGTCCATGTACTAGCGTGGCAAATACTAAGCTTCAACTTTAACTGCAGCGGCTTCCGCATTTACTGGAAGCCGACCCCAAATCCGAATAATTTATAGAAGTAAGAACATTTTTTTTAATTTTGACCGTCAATAAAAATACATCGTAATTATAAATATTTAAAAATTCGTTAAAACATAACATGATAAAAATTTTAAGAATTGAAGTTCAACAGATAATGAGACAAGAAGGATTGCCGCAAAAATTATAATGTTTGTGATATGAACAATTAACTGAATGCTAAATAAAGTTCTGGTACAGCCAAAAGACGTCACATCCCCCTAAAAAAATAAAAAAATGAAGACAGATTACTGTTTTGTTTTACTAAAAAGGCTCTATGCAAAAAGGCACGGTTTAAAACTCGTGTAGATCATCAACCATCGGCGCGAGGCTGAGTTTTGAAAATCAAACAGCGCGCTTACTAGCTACCATTCATATGGGTGTCGAAAACTGGCCATATTTACCAAAGGACAGTTATGTAGAAAAGACGAGGTAGGCCTTTGCCCATCATCATCATCAGCATCTTATTAGCCGACAGACGTCCACTGCTGGACATAGGTCCCCACAAGTGTCGCCACAACAACCGGTCCTGTGTGTCTCGCATCCATTGCCTACCCGCGACCCGCACCAGGTCATCGGTTCACCTCGTGGGAGGCCTTCCAACGCTGTGTCTTCCGGTACGCGGCCGCAAGAGAACCAAGGTTACCGGCATAGCCCGCAGGATCGCCAAACTGAAGTGGAAGTGAACAGGGCACATTGCTTGCCTTTGCCCAGCATTGAAACAAAAGAGGCTAAGGTAGATAGATATTTATGCAAATGTCGCATGGTCATCATCTGCCTAGCCTTTTCCCAAATATAATGTGGTATAGTCATTTCGGATTCAGCTAAATACCAGTATTTTATGCGGAGCGGTTGTCTACCAGACCTCCACAAACGATTAACTGGATAACACGGTACTCCTTGGCAAGACTGGTGTCAGATTTTCTGGCTTCTGACTATTCGTAACGACTGTCAAAGATCTACAAATAACAGTCGGGACCAACGGCTAAGCGCGGAGGAGTCTCGGAAGAGATGGTCACCCATCCACAGACCAACCTAGGCTAGCGTTGCTTAACCTTGAAGATCGACCCGTGCGACTGTTATTATTTATCCACGAGCTCCCCCATGCAAATATCGCATGGTGTAAAAACATTATTAGGCATTAATGATCCAATACCAAGAAAATAATCCAAGCATAAACAAAAGAATCCTTCACCGATACCAAAGATATCATTACGGATGTACTCCTCAAAGGTCAGCAGGTATATCAGGACCATCTGATATTTGAGTTAGAAGGGAATTGTGTTCGTTCGTTTTTTATTAAAGGCATGACATTATGCTGTGTCGCAATAGTGATCTGGTTGGCAAGATTGGTATTGTTTGAGATGAATAAACATTGAATCACACGATCGAGCGAGCTGTTAGCCATGTGGTTCTGAAGTAAATTCTAGAATCATGGAAAACCGCAATTCCCAAAGAGAGAGAGAGACCTCATTTCGTCAGTTGTTTTAAACATGTTGTATGTAAGAAACGAGTCTAAACTCGGCACCAGATAAACGTGCAATAGCAGTCATTGACCCTCAAACATTTTTAACATAGTTCATTCCGAAAACAGTAATAATTACATGAAGTTGTCCTGAATCGACATCTATCGTGATCTTGTGATGGAAAGGGCAATGAACTTTACTGCAAATTTCCACCTTAGTGGTGTTGACAAGGTAGAAGTTTAGAATGTAATAACACTTTGCTCTAGGCGCGGGCCTGCGGACGGCGAGTGTAGGGTGGCTCGCTGTCCGGTCACCACCAGACCCAGGTCGATGGCGCGTTGTGTTCCACGCGCGCCTCAAAGAGAGAGCATAGGAAACGGGTCCCGCTAGGGCCAGAGCCTGCCAAGGTTGCGGAATTTGTTCGAAAGCGTCACCGCAGCCCTGGAATACAAGGGGCTTTAGAAGGAACACGGATGGGTTTTAGTCAGTAAGAGTCTGACACGCTTTTCCGCTCCGCCTAGAGCGGAAGATGTCATTTGATGATATTGCTCAGAAATAAACCTCATTGGCGCTTGAAACCGATGCATGTGTAGTCTCGAGTTCGTTTCGTTTTGAAAATCATTATTAAAATAATACAATTTGTGAAAATAAACAAAATCTACGAAAAAGTGGAGCAGTTCCATGCTCAAAAGCACAGACATTCTTTTATCCTTCTCGGCATGAATTTCAAGTGATCACAGATTTAAAACGCTCAAAATATTTTTTCTCCATCTCTATTCGCCATCATCCCAAAAGTCTTCTCCACTCCTTTCTTACCACGTCGAATGTTATCTAAAACCTATAAAATAAAAGGACATCTTTAAATCTACAGAACCAAAATTAGACGCAACAAAACACCTAAGCGTGTGCGCCGAATAAATCTTAGCGATAAGTCAGCGCTAGGTGGCGCTAGGATCGCGATAGGCGTGTTTAGTTGCGCGCGCGCATCGGCACGCTATCTGATCGGCGTTGGGCGATTGCTCTTTATAGACTGGTTAGCTATGGAAATAAAGCGTGGGTGTACATTATTTATAGAAAGATGGAGAATATTTTTCTTGTTTAATATGATGAAAGATTTGAATTCCAAATTAGTAAAGATCAGACTAATTAAATGTCCTGCTATTTCCCGTTTTCTAGAACGCATATTATCGCAAAGTGCATGTACAAAAAAAGGAAAGCTAATAGGCTGTTAGTAGCGGCTCTCATTTAAACATTTTTGGTAGTGATTACGGGTAGTTAGACGCCAGAAAATCGGACACCGGTGCTGCTATAGCGGCATCAATGCCACTACATGAAAAACTGAGCAGCGAAATTTGTACGACAATAAAAAGAACCGCAACGCCATCTATCCCGTCAGCGACTAACTATCAACGAAATCCTGCATCGCGCAAGCAAAGTTCTCCGTACAATTTGAACATAATTTACAACAGTCCGAATATCAACTATCGGGCAGTTGTCCAGCAGATACAACAACCGTCTGGTCGGAGGATCCTCCCTTTTCAATCGAGGTTTGGGGGACTTTACGCTCTGTACCGCATACCCTCTGTATTGCTAAGGAGTATTGTGTTACCTTTACTGTATTACTGGTTTGTGGAGATTGCTGTCGTGTAAAACACTGGTACTCTGCTGCATCTACTTAGACCGGAAATCGATTCGAAAGGAATTGACTAGGCATACTGATTGTATGTGACATTGGGTAAAATGCTTTGACAGGTAATAATAATCATTCCAGAAACTGGGATAAAACCTCCGCTGAATTAATATCCTCTAAGATAGTCACAGCACGGCACAAAAAAGGCGCGATTTCTACAATTCTACTCAATTTATTATTGATGGTAGTTATTCATATCTAACATGCGTAAATTAAAATAATAAACATTGTCTGTAGACCTAAACTCAGGTAGAATATCGAAAAATATTGGATACGTATTTTATTATTTTATCAAATCAATAAAAAATACGAAGATATAACGCATCAGAGATAAGGAGTGGGGGCTTGTTACGTCACTTTCTAGTAAAAAGTGTACTGGTAAGTGACGTCACACGATTTTTGAACGCACTGTATCGTCTTAATTTAATGTCTATGTGACAAAAGAAAAAAAAAGTGTGTAATATTTTTTGGAAATCTATCTGACGGACTAATTAGATTTTTGAAGTGAAAACTTCTTTAGCGGCGTTGTGCACTTTTTGGTATGGGCAAAAAATGTTAAACTCGCGTCAGGACACGTGACCTGATCGAAAATTCGTAAGACGGAGGGAAAATTCTGAAGTGTTAATTTTTTAATGTAATTTAAATTGTCATGTTTGTGGACGATAGTGCAATAAATGAATATTGTATTTTACCACACAACTGATAGTACTTTTATACTGATAATTAAAGCAATTCCTGCGAAATTATTCCCTAACCATTACAAAATATCAAAAATGCACAACGTTCATGTTCAAGTTTTCACTTCAGCCAGCACTTCCGTTGTTTTTTTAGTCAAATACCCTATTGTCGGCACTATAAAAAAATCACACGACCACAAAACTATATCCATGCATTATGTTCATATCAGTCAGTATTCCCATACTTCCTTATTCCAATACACTAACTAAAGTATTTCCTATTTAAAATGCGAAGTTCGATATGGCATTGTTCCTCTATCTACGGCCAGTGTCAGATCCCATATATTTGTGGTAGACCATCGGATTCCCTAAATACCACTCCTGCGCCGCCTTAGATCAAATCTCCGATAGTTTTGTTGAAACATTCTTGTGTAGTCCCAAGTTTTATAGAATTAAGTGTAGGTGAATTGTTATGATATTTGTAGAAAAGTGGCAGATTTTCAAATTAACTTTTTTTTTTTTGAAATCGTTGCCCCACACTAGGAATTTCTCCTGTATAGTGGGTGCGTTTACAAACATACAAATTCACATACACAAACAGCCAGAACTGATGACTGATCAAAACAGTTAACTGATGTTAATTTATTTTTGGAGTTGAACAACCATTAATATAGCATTCCTTTGCAATCTATAAAGAATAACCCTTCTGTGTGAATTTTCATAAAGATATTTTTTATTGGTTGTATATTTCCAATAGAATTTATGCAGATACATTGTAAATGTAGTATATATATAACTTCAGGCCAAAGATCAAACAAAAAAATTATCAACTAGCAAAATCAAGAACAAAGATTTTACGAGGCACCCAGTGGTGTTATAACGCAAGTTACTTAGACAAAAATAAAATACGAAGTGTAATAAAAAACTAATTTAATAAATCGATTAAAAAATTATCGCCTATCACAGCAGCATCGCCACAGGGAAGGTAATTATTGGAAACTCCGTTACTTATACTATTCACAAATTAAATATCGATACAAATAAAACAAAATAAAAAATATATATTATTAATTCACACTTAACGGTTCAAAAACTTTAAAGCAGCTTCTTAAAATTAGAATACCATAAAATGCTTTTGGTCAGATTTCAATCGAAACCATGGGTGTGATATAAATTCTTTAATTTACAACGTACAAAACCCGTGAATTTTATTAATTGCTTTAGTATTCTGTTGACCTTTGAGGTAATGGGTGACATTACAAACACTTTTAGCTTTAATCTACTTAATATGCGATCAACCTACATAAATTCGTCCATTTTAAAATCCTAATAACTTTATTGGCAGATTGTAATTTGTCTAGTTGTATTAAGCGATTTGTTTACAGATTAACAAACGCCCCCCGTAGACAATATTATGACATTTAGTTAAATTATGCTAAAATTATGCACACCAAATATTACGATTGTCCGATTTTCGTATTTTATGCATCGATTGAACTTTAGTGGTATCGATAACGTGCAATAAAATTTTTGTCCTCAAATCGGGTGGAATGACTCAATGTGTGTCTTACTTTTTATAGGTGCCGCTTCAGATAAAAGAGAATTAAATAATAGTTTCGTTTTTATTTTAAGAGAACAACTGACTATTAAAAAGCAATAAAATTTAATATTTTACAATTCTTTGCAAACATTAAAATGGTAATAAACTTAGGTGTCGCAAAATTCGTTTCATATTTTTTTAAAAATAATATCTTGATCAATAAACATAATTTAGATCAATATTCCTTATAAGGAATTCTGATGATATCATTGATCTACATATTAATATAGGTTTTCATGCATTAGAATTTTAATGTTGAGTCTTATTGCATATTGTTTTTTTTTTAATAAAAACCACTTCAAATTTAATTCAAATAGGTGAAAAGCATTTTCACACATTTAAAATCCTTTAAACTAGACACATTTAGAAGTTTGAGTAGGTATTGATTTAGTTTGTTTGAAATATATTCAGAAAGCAAGAATGAATAAAAGTTTATTTGGGGCTCGCACAAGACAAACAACAAAATAAAATAAAATTATTAGAACGTAACAATACAAAGAGATCTGAACGAGACCAAAAAGGCTCTTACCTCAGCATGTACTGCGATATTAAAAAAAAAACGCAGCGCTGGTATTCTGGGCCCACTGTGATAACACGCCATTAAAAAAAATATATATATTCAATTTGAATGTTAAGCTGTGTTCAAGCTGGAACTAAGTGATCCAGATTGAAGACTACCATTAATTATAATAACAATAAAACGCTTAATCCATAATAAAATTATTGCTTATTGCCTCACTCACGCATGTAATACGAGTACATACTGATTAAAAAGACTCTCGAAATTAATATAATCGACGGAGTTACACGATCATATAACTTTGTGTCAATTCGAGAGCCAAAGTTGTGTGTTAAACATTTTATAAGGATTCCCTGCACAGTGTGACAAACAGTAATTATTGTGGACAAAATGTAAATAATATTATTGAGAAATCGCCGCCGCAGTGGGTGCGAAGACGTTTTTCAGAATCATCTTTATTTTTATTGTCTTATTTTTTTGTGATTCACAGTAAACTTGCAAGCGAAGCGATAATTCTTTTTTTTTCAAAAACGAATTTGAACACGACTGACATGGCTTGATTTCTTATTTTACGGAGGATTTGGGTTTTTTTTAATCTATCAATCAACTCAGCTGATCAATCATTCCAGTACATAGGCTGGACATCTCCCAGCTCTAGTCCTCTGCCTTCTACATCCAGTCTCCTAGACTCCCTAGACTCGACGACTTAAAGGTACAATTCTGTGCATCGCTACTGATGCGACAATAATCAGAGTGTGAAAATGTATGGCACCGGTTCCGAAGCCGGCCGCGCGCGTCTTTTGCATTCCTCGGAAACGGCGCGATCGGCCGCAGTGCGCGGACTTGTATCTTCAAAAGTGGCTGGAATAAGCCACCTTTTTAACGTCGTTGGTCCTCCTCTCGCTCTTCTCAACCTACGTTTACCTATACGCTGTCTCCTTTCTTTTTTATGGATGGGATGGATTAAATGACTTCTTCCGCTCTGGGCGGAGTGGGAGTGTCAGCCTCTTATTGACTGAAACCCATCTGTGTTCCTCCTAATGCAGTTTGCGTTCCAGGGGGGCTAATGTCTTAACCCGAAGTCCGTAGCTTCGGGCTTAGTTGCGGGCGTATTCTACTCCGTATCACCTACGGACTTACGATTAGTTCCGAACCCGAACCAAGAATTAATGACAACACGATTTGACAGTAAATCAAATCGTGTTGTCATTCATTCTTAGTGGTTAGTAATATGGACTGGAATAAGCCCGAAACTACGGAATTCAGGCTCTGAGAGTAGGGCAGGGCCGCGGTAACTCTTTCGAACAAATTCCGCAAACCTGGTAGTGTCCACTCTAAGACTCTGCTCCACTGCAAGGTCCTTTTAGAAACATGGATTGGGAACCCTGCAATTTCATACCATCATTTTTGCAAATTACAAACTTACACCGAACATTTAATGTAACGATTTTGCTATAAAAAAACTGACAGATCATAAAATTGTAAACTTAATGATGATCAAAATTATACAATGTTGCATCAGTTAATTTGATTTAACTTACTTCACACTTTTATCAATAAAATTTATCATCGATTCAGTTGCAGGTCTGAGACAATCATTTTGTAAGAAAATACCGCCTTACTCAGTTCCAGAAAATCCAGATATAGCCTGTTATTTTAATAAGAAAAAATCCTTCAAAACTCGTAAGCAAAACCCATCGAATCTTTAAAGTACTTCAAATATTTTTGACTACCTACAATAAAAGAAAACCAAATTTCCAATCAGCCTTCCGACCAAAAATTCGGCAAGTACAATCAATGGAAAAAGTGTTCACTGCTCTCATTTCGCGACGTCTATTCCACTGACGTGCAAATAAATCACCTCCTTCTTTGGCTATAATGACGCGATTTTTTGAGACACTCCGCGGTGCAATCTCTATTAGCGCGATGTGTTTCCTCGTTAAAATCGGCAAGCGACTGGTAGTACAGGTGAATACAGTTGTTCGCCGGTTTGTAGTTGATTTGTGTGTGAATTTTTTTTGCACGGAATGTCTTAAGGGTGTTTTCTGTTGCCGTTTTGCGCATTTTTGTGTGATTCTGTTCGGATAATGCTGAGTTGAGTATTGAATAAATTTGAATGTGTTTCGTTTGCATTAGTACGGGTTTTGAATGGTGTGATTAATTTGAATATATTTATTTTTAACCGACTTCAACAAAGGAGGAGCTTTTCAGTTCATCGGAATCTTTATTTTATAAATGTTCCCCGGTTACTCAGAGACGCCTGGACTGATCTGCTAAAATCGGTGAAAGGATTAACTTCCCAAGTGATCCCATGGTCATCAGATCAGGATCTGATGATAGGATCCTGAAGAAATTGAGGGAACTCTTCATATTTTATGGGCAAACTTGAAGCGAAATGGGTATTTTTTGTTTGAAAAATGTTTAATCCGAAATGGTCCCATCTAAATTTCGTAATGATCTGATGAAGAACTTCGGAGATAGGCAATTTAAATGTTACGAACTGGTTGGAATGTTTGGAATGTCATACTAGCACTGAAAATGAAAAATAAAAAACTTGAAGAGGTCTGAGGTTTAAGAGGTCAGTTGTATTTTTTTGTAAAAAAATATTTTTTATATTTCACTTATTTATTGTGACGTTTTTGTGTAACCACTAAAATATGGCATTTTACACAAATCATCGAAATTAAAGCCTTCTTTGTATACGTCATGACGTCTTACTCAAAACTGAAGTCTTTGTCAGTGTTTACTAGACTCTCTTGTTTCCAAAAATACTTTCAACAACCACAGCACAACTATTATTTATGAACTAATTGATACTCCTGTAAAACTTCTTCCATTTTACATCGTCTGAACTAAACCATGCCTTGACAGTTAACACATCAAAAACACTTGACATCCGATCCAGTTCGACACAGCCTCATCAAAATTAATCACCGCTGTCGTCACCAGTACATTTCAATAACACAAAACTGCCATTATCCAACTAACGAGGTACATTTCTTTCATGCCGCGTAAACACCAACTGTATCGAGAAATGGCGACCGTTGCGAAAAAATTTGATTTGTTACTTCGACCGACTTGACTTCAATTAAATTGAGTGACAAAAATCATGTCGAAATTATTTTGGTGCACCTCCAAAACTGTCCTTTCTCCTTATTCTTTAGCCTATAAGGTTGACAATAATTTTGTGAGGTGTAAGGTTGGTGTGACAATAAGAACAGAAAGACTTAATAAGAACAATTAAATCAGTTAAGGCTTTATTCTGTTGAACCATTTTGAGTGGTTATACTGTTATGTTTAACAAATTAACGTTGTTATTATTGTTTGCTGTTGGATTATGGTTTAAAGAGCTCATTATTATAATTTGTGCTGTTAATTTGTGTTCACAAGTGTACATTGGAATTGTTTTGTGTATCACCGTCTGTGAGAATAAATATGCCTTTCGAAAAACAGGAACATTATTTTACCCTACCTGTATTGTTTGGTTCAGGCCTGTATTTTCAAATATAAATACAAAAAAAAAACCATTATATTCAACTAATGCTGAAGTGGAAGTGGGCCGGCCATGTCTGTAGACGGACAGACGGTCGATGGAGCAGAAATGTGTTGGAGTGGAGACCGCGTATGGGCAAACGTAGTGTGGGACGCCCTGCGGCACGATGGATCGATGATTTGAAGAAGGTGGCTGGCAGCGGATCGCTCAAGACTGGGATGGTTGGCGCTCTTCGTTCAGCAGTGGACGGCAATTGGCTGATATGATTATATTCAAACATCAATCACTATAAACCAGCGCAAGGTGTCTGATGCCCAGCAAGTGCTGAGATGGTAACCCTTTTGGTATGGCCCGCTCAGCACAATTTTACTGTATCATTTTTATGTTTGATTATTTTTCCTTTTTTTACCATGTGTTTGTTACTGCTGTGTAATGTCTGTGTCGAAAAATTTTCTATTCTAAGTAGGAAAAAAAGCTAACTAAATTTCCATAAAACTTGTGACTTCAATTTTGTATAAACATCCTCTGTTTACTGAAGACTGTGTTACTTTTTAAACGCACTTCAACAACTCTAATTACCATACATACATACCCTTAATTACATACAAATTAAACAGTGTTTCTTCAAACAGCAAGTGTAATCAAAGGAGTATTTTCTAAGAAGATGTGAACTCATTTGACTAATCACAAAGGAAACAGTAGTTCACAGTAGCCACACTAAAACACATCTGAATATTCAGATCAACCATCTACACTCAACATAAAATTGGGCCATATTTTCAGAAGGATTAAGTTCAGATTTGAATAATTTCAAAACGAAATCAGCCCAGTGAGTCCACTTATGAATAATTATGGAAAAAAAATCATGGGAAATAAAATTTTCAAGAAATGCTCTGAGCAGTTCATGAATATTAAGCATGACTGTTTGCTTGTAAACACTGTTTGTCTGTTTGTCATGTTGTCTTTTGAATATTTTAGACTTTTTATTTTCCGTAGATGTGTTTTCATTTTGAAATGTATGTGAGCAGTTTGTTATATGGGTGCTTTTGTGTTCCAAATTGGGTTAATGTAATTTTATTTCAATAAATTTTAAGTAAATGTCACGATATCCATTTTAGTGTTTTAGAAAAATGCAGTTTTTAGATGAAATTTGGGGATTATGAGCAAGAAATGTTGATTTTTTTAGAAACTAGTACTGTTTAAACTTTTGTGTAAGTGTGTACTGGAAAATATAAATAAAACTTCAAAACATATAAAGGCACTCGCTTTTATTATTTTTTTCTCTCAAATATATTAAAATTTACTTAAAAACGTAAAAAAAAATGTAAACACATAGTTTAAAAAAATATCGTATCACACTGATAACAACAAATTATGTCTCAAAATTGATAACTTAGTCAGTACTGCAGGCTTACTTACAAAAACGGGGTTTATTTATCTGTAAAAATTATCTTATAAATAGTGAACTCAAAAGCTCTTGGTTACATGTCATACTGCACATTTTATTTTCATTAAAAAATAAATGAATGAAAAAATAAAATCTCACATTATTTACAAATTATAATAATAATAATTTATTTATTTTATAATGAACAAAATTGATAGTAAGCCTGCTACTTGTACTTCAATGAACAACGTTTTCTAAGAACTATTTTGGCCAAAGAAATAAAAATTTCTTTTTATTTACTTACTTATTTATGTACAAAAATTGTGACATTGTCAAGACTACGATACTTATAATTCTGCTCATTATACAAAATGTTTTTTAATGGCACCATTTTCTTTTAATAATCAATCTAAGTACCTAGATTTCGTTTTGATATGTTTATCTCATAGCTACCATTTTTTTTTTCTTAAAATAATTACGTATTGAGTATTCAAACTTTAGTAAAAGATATTTATTTCGCACCGTAAACACAATTCGAAAATATAAGACCTTGTTGTTCTTAGAAAATAGAGCACAAAACGCTTAAAAAGAGCAAATACTGGCACCAAAAAATAAAAAAAATACGAGAAAAATAAGTACTGGAATCGAATGAGCATTGAAATGTATTTTTCTTAAAAAAAATCTTCAACAAAATAAAAAATAACAAATAACACAAGCATATCAAAATCAAAATTACGCTAACATTATTAACTAACACCTTACAAGTATGTACTTACGAAAATTAAAAAAAATGACTCAATACAAACTGGCCTAAAAACTAAAGAAATAAATACTTAATTAAATAATAACAAAAACTAAATTTTTACAAGACTCTTAAAGTTTGTACACTTAAATTTTGAGCTTCGTTTTAACTGGCCTTTAATCCCATTAGACATTAACTAAAAATGGTAAAACATACACTGGCACATTCTATAGTTGGATGTGCTGAGACATAGCCCGTAACAGATGATTATGGAAAAACCACATTTTTCGTATAAAAAAAAATACCTAACTTTCAAACACTCACATATATAGTTTCGAACACTGACACAAAGTCAAAGTGTCTAAAAATGCAAACAGCTGCCATAAATTCATTTAAAATTTATTGAAATAGATTTATCGTAAGTTAGATAAATAAGTTTTTCATAAGATAGTAATTTTTTGAGCTATGTCTACAACACGATTAAGAAATAACACTGATTAAAACCTACCTACAATATAGATACAATAACAATGTCATTTCTCATATTTCTTCGACTGCACTTTGCTTTACTACTTACAACTAGAAGTCCATGACTTGGATTACAAACTAAATAAACGCTAATTATGGTAAATAAGATCAGGTAATCAAGAAGAAAGGAATGTAATCAGCTAAATACTGTATGGCGTGAAAGAGTATTAACAAGAATACTAAAATATTATTTACACATAAATAGAAAACCGTGGCTGTACAGAATCGTACAAAAAATACTAAACATTCAACCAGTCATTGGCACCTCTTCCGTCCGTTTCGGGACAAGGGAGAGATCTAAAGGATTCTTCATAATGTCTTTACTGTTTTCTTCGCTCAAATCAATTGACAGTTCCGGTTCTGAATCACTTACTTCATCGTTCTTGGGACTTCTAAATATCATGGCAGTAGACTTTATGGATAGGTCTATAGGTTGGTCTTGGTCTATGGCAACACCAGCGACTGCTGGCGAATGAAGGAGTAAGTCACCGCCGTTTCTGTTCTGCCAAGTAGCGAGCCCAGGCGGTGTTGCTCTCATAGATTGTAGCTGACTTGGTAAGTATGGAGCACTCCTTGGCGAGAAACTTGGTGGCGCAGATACTGTTCCGAAGGGCGATGGAGGCATCGTTGGCTTCCGTTTTCTGTCTTTGCTTTGATTTCTAATCGCTTGTAACCGTACATCTTTGTCGCTGCAGGGAGACGAAGCTGGTCTAAAGATACTGAGACCGCTTGTACTTCTAGAACTATTATCGTCTTCAGGATCTGCTGACGATGCTCCCGAATCTGACGGTGACACGCTCTGCCGCGACACGTCTTCCGTAAAAGGACTTTTTTCTGAGTTCTTGTAATATTCTGCTAAAGCTGCCGCTGGGAGTAGGTTCGTCGGTAAATAGGACGGATTCATTGACGAATTAAAAGTAGGCGGTGATTTACTGGTTTGCATGTGCTGTATATGTTGCTGTTGCTGCTCTTGGAGCAAGCAGTGGATCTTGAACCAGTTCGACCGTCTCCCGTACCGTGAGCCAGACTTCGACATTCCGACGAGGAGACATTTCCGTAACCTGCAAGCTTTGCAAGCCGTTCTATTCTTCTTGTTGATCACACACTCCCCGTTGTTCTTGCACTCCGATATCGAGGACAGGTTGTTGTACGTCCGCCCGAAGAACGACTGCAACAAAAGAAAGCATAATTTTAATTAACCAAGCTCGTTAAGATCATATTGATAGTGATATAAGAGAATATGATATATATGCAAAAAATGGAAATTAAAAAGGGTATTCGATTTTCTCGAGAAAACGACAACGCCAATTTTGGCGTACACGGCCGCATTAATTTAGTTTAAAATATCGACAGACTTCCGTCGGCATCGCATAAGAAACAACAATTTATAAGCGATACAGTTAAAACGAATCATCCGTGGGCCCATTCAATTCGGTCCGTCCCTGCACGGAATTAAAAATTACATTTTTCAAAAAGTCATCATAAAGAGCAGCGCAAGGCGAATTAAAATCTGGGTCAACACGAACAAGGTTGTATCTCACACTTAATATTACAGAAGTGAGCATTGCTACGGGTACGTTGCGTCTCGCGACATAAGTAATGGGGGTTTTTGCAAATTTTTTGTAAATAAATTTGGAAGTTACCCCGCTGCGAGCGGTCTCGGGTCTCTTCTTACTCAATTAAACTCATACAAAAGCGTAAAATATGTGATTGTGTTATAGTTTCTCTCTGCGCCGCCGCGTGGTCGGTGCACTTTCTGCAGTAAATAACGATGTGCCTCATTATTTTGGATTATAACAATATTTTGGAATGCAATATGCGAATATTGGTACGCATATTGTTTGCATTATACTCGCTTGTGAGAATTTGAATTTTAATATAAAAATTTAACTTTCTAATTAGGCTCAGCGAAAAATTATGAGTTTTAATTAAAACTGGTGGAAAATTATATTTACTCCGTAAAAGAATTTTATTTAAAGTGACCCGACTCATAACGAAGCATCTTAAAATATGTTTTAATAAAATAGAAGGCAAGGTCGGAACAAATTACTCTTATCAAGATGTCATAGTAACTGTTACGAGACATTTTCAACACCCATCGATAAGCATTTATGTCTAGCGAAACCGGTATTTGTCCACAAAAAATTTGGGTAAACACGTATTCCACCTATGCTAAAATAACATGACAAGCAGTAGCATTGTTAGTCACGGTTGTGCACTGTGCCCTTTTTGACTTGGTTGGGGTAAATTGAGGTAATTTCGCGAACGCATGTATGTGAGTCACTAGATTAGAAATTTGTGATAAGCTCGTCTTCCTTATGGGCCGAGCGCGTTACAGATAGTGCTCTCTAATTGAGGCTCGTTCTGTACGTGATGTGATTCTCTTTAGTTATTATGCGAAATAATCTTGTAATAATGGGCATTGTCCATTTTTCATAAAATAATTGGAGTTTATGTTGAAATATACATATATAGTTGTCTTTTTTTGTGTAGTATTCTGTTTAGTTATCTGAGTTTCGGTACTTATGGAAATAATTTTTGCTCTGAAACAAAATAAGTAGATATAGTGTTAAAAACTAAATATTGTGTTCAGTTAGTGATCGACATGAGTGACCATTTTATTTTAAAGTTAACCTCATCAAAATCGAAATATTACTTCTTTTTTCGTCGGCATTGTTCATCGAGTCGTTGAGCTCCTTATTGGTTCTAAGTTGAGCTATTCGTCTACTGACCAAGACTTGCACTGATTGGACAGGTCCACTCAAAATCTGTGTGGTTGTTTCCTGAAGAGACCACTTCAGACACTGATCTGCATAGTCCTCACATAACGTATTATGAATGTGAAAACCATGTAGATCAGTGTCTGAAATGGTCATCAGGGGTTCATTTCATTTCATGTTAGTCTGGCAGTTTGAGTTCTTCATGCGGCCCACCCAAACGTCCTTACTTTGATATTGTTCGTCAAATCGTTGAGTTCTTTAAAGTTTTAAGTTTGAGCTACACGATAACTGGCAAATGCTTGCACTGTCTGACTTTTTTGACCAGTACAATTGTATGGACATTAAAAGAGACTTTGACCTCTGAGTTCGTTTCGGTATTTCTTCTCAGGGTAGTCAGCTCGGAAACACCGGCCTCATCTAGTTTAAAATTACCTAAAAAGATTGACGTGTAAAAGTGTTATGTTTAACCTACTTGCAAAATAAATATCATTTATCATTATCATTTACCATTTTTGGCCACTAGACCAAAGATGTCTTCCATTCCTCATTATTCACAAGCAAAATCAAAAGATTGAAGATTTTTTTATTTACCAAGAAGTTACACACAGATACGGAATATCAACAGTACAAAAATGCGCTAGAAAAGCCCACACACTGATTATAATACCAAAAGGTCGTAAGTCCCCCAGTGGCGCCATCTGTCACATTAAATATGAACTACTAGAACGATTAACATAATATCGTAAAGCAATGTCATCGATACGTAATCGGTCTGTACTACTTGGAGGTCTGCTGTGCCCCTGAGGAGATAAGCGTTTAGATTTATTTGTATGTCTTTTTTTAGTTCGATATTTGCAAGGAATATTAATGTTTGTGAGAAAGTTCTTACGACTAGGCATTATTAATAATATGGATATGTGTAGCATAGAAAAGTTGTTCGAAGACCAACTTTTTATTTTCATACATTTTTGACAGATTGCAATGACATTGCTTGCAAAAAAAAAAAGAATTGGCACTTAGATCTTTGAATTGGTAATTTACATTGAATTAAAACACCAAGTTACAGTGTAATATTTATTTATTTTATTTATTTCATGAAATGGCGTCAATTCACAAAATGCCTGGTCACATCATGAAGTGACCAGTTTTCAATATTACCTGGCTATAAAATCTAAAAGTTTATGATTAGACTGAAGATGTTAGAAACGTTTATAGAAGGATGGATGATAAATAATTTATTCGGTTATCTAATGAGAAAATTAATAAATAACATAAACTCTACAATCCTTATATGACTTTAGTAAAAAAGTGGTTATTTAACAGTTTTAGTATAGAAAATACATATGTCAAACGGCCAGGTATTTCTCACATCAAAGTTTTCTGATTAATTTAAAAAAAACAGCCTCTACAGTTACACAAAATCAAAATCTAAAGACGTAACATTAAGCCATGCACACACGGCCCACGGCTCACAATTAAGCCCGGGCAACAAGAATGCGTCATCAAACAACAATATGATCGGCATAAATGTCGTCCAGGCGTAATTTACGGCGGGCCACACACTCGTCAAAATGCACAGATTAACTGGCCAGAATGCAAATGGGCTGTAAAATCACCAAATTGAGTAATCGAAGTGATTTATGTGCGATTACCAGCAGTTGAAATTTGTATTGGTTCTTGTTTCATGAGTGTGGTTTTGTTATCTGCTCGCGTTAATTTGTTGTTAACGTGCTTTTTATCCTTAAGGAAATAAATGGATTATTTGATTATAGCAGTGAACAGAGATTTGTTCTTATCGGTTTTGTAATATAATTGTTTCCGCTTAGGTATGCTATTGACCGTTACGACAAAGGATATGACCAAAACAATTGACAATACAATATTATGGTAGGTCAAGATTTTTGTGCCGTCTCATCACCCGCCTAGCCTTTTCCCAACTATATTGGATTCAGCCGAATACCAGTATTTAACACGGAGCGACTGTCTCTCTGTCCTTAACAACCCAGTACCTGGGAAACACAATACCAAAATAAGACTGATGTCAATTTCGTGACTTCTGATCACCCGGAATGACTGTCAAAGATCAACAAATGACAGCTAGGACTTTACGTGTTTTACGAGGTGTACTAGGAATCTAGTTGCATTAGGGATGGTCACCCATTCACGAACCGGCATCCCTTGATACTATTAAGCCACGGGCTCCTCAGCCCTTAAGCTCCTTAGCAGCTTAATAATGATGCCCCTTATTCAATAGAATGGTTCACCTTGATAGTGTTATATTATAAAAAGTATTGACACCATAAACCGTAGCGGTTGCTTACCGATAAATACTTGTGCATGCCTAATTAAAAATGTTTCTCTATAGACAAACCTGAATAGATTAAACGATCGTAAACACGGACTACAGAAGTACCACTCCATACAACAGTGGAATATGTTAATGGCACATTTATTTTTATGCGAATATTTTTTGGGAGGTATAAGTTCTTTAACACTAGGAAGTGGTGACGGGCGGGCGTTTTAGGGGACTGTCTTTATGTAGAACTTTGATGTTCAAAAAGTGCTGGCACTCAGCCTAATTTGAATAAATGTCTTTTGATTTTGAGTTTTATAAGCTGGGGGAAGAAGGGGTAACTGCTGAGAAGTATGGACGAAAAAGACATGTGGCGTCGACCTCATATAAATTGGGATAAGTGAATTTTTATTATGATGATAATTATTAGCTAGAAGCTAACGCGCGCCTTCTTCGTGTGCGTCACATTTTTCATTAATGCTCCGCTTCTATTGGTCGCAGCGTGATGGCATAAGCCTTACTCGATAAATGGGCTATCCAACACTGAAAGATTTTTTTGATTAGAAGTAAGAGTTCCTGAGATTAGCGCGTTTGACCAAACAAACACACATACAAACTCTTCAGCTTTCTAATATTAGTACCATAGATTATAACGCTGTTTCTGTTGTTGAAAAAATACTTGGTAGATTGATTTTATCAGGGTTTGTTTCTGTTTAGTGCAATTAATACATTATTTTATGCTCTATTGCACTTTAGCGGAGTTGGTCTTCTGATTTTTTTGTCGCATAAAATTTAATAAGATCCTAGTTAGCCACTTATTTACGATAGTGTATTTGAACCATATCTGGTTTAATCGATGAGGTGTATGGCTTACTGACTCTAACAAATTGTTCGTTCAACGAATGTAATATGGTTTATAGGACCAATGCTTTCACATTAATGGGATGAGATGAAATCTTAATGTATTTTTACGATAATTAGCCTTTGCGGGACGGGAAGATAAGCGAGGGGAAAAAAGGTTATAAGTGCAATAGAATTGCTGTAATTAGTTGATTGAAGTTCTGTCACCGCTGATGCATAAGTGCCGGATATGTTATATAGTAGGCACTTAAACCATGTATTGTCTATGTGTCTATCTAGATTAATGTCTTCTTATTCTATCAGTCAGCCTTGAGTCTCAAACTTGTTCGTTTAACAGGCTGTGTTTCATGGTTTTAACAGTTAATACATAGATCTATTTTGACTGACTAAAAAGCTCAGCATTGGAAGGTCTCCCATAATGTCGACCGATGGCCTGGTAAAGGACGAGGGTACCCACTGAAAGCAAAAAGCATAAGACCAGTTACCTGATGAAGCATGCATGAAGGTATAGTTCAATATCCTTAGCCTATGTACAGTTTACTGTTGGAAATAAATCTCACCAAAGTTCATATCTGTAACAGTACAAATCAGTACAAGCCGTGACGTACCACAAAAATTAAAGTACCTTCCCATGAATGGAATACGACAAAAACCCTAATATATCACCATGCAAATCTTAGAATGACAAATGTACGAAGAATTTTGATTCTTGCGTGGGTGGGTCCCAGGTTCCCACGGCCTATGAATATATACAACCGCTTTCATACTACGACAATGTATGTTGAGTCTCGGCCATTTTTATAAAGATTACATTAGATTTATAGATGAGAGAATTATAATATTTTTAAAGATTTATTCTGGTATCTAGCGCTGTTACGGAGTGCCGTTAATCATTGAAATTGGTGTTTGCTTTTTTGTAGGCAGGTGTTTTGTTTTTTCATCTTTTTTAGATTTTACGAGAAGTTGTAGTATAAGATGATATCATCGTTTGTTAGCCTACAGAGCCACTGGTTTCTCTCTTATTTAAATAAGTTTATAAGGCCGTTCGGCCGATTTGATTCGAGATACAACAATTTAGATTAAAATTATGGTGAGTTTTTTTTAATCTGAGTTCAAAATCAGTTAGTCTAGACTCTAGGACATCTAGAATTTTCGTTTTTAGCAAAAAGTCAACTAGCTAGGTATCAACTCCTGGGGAGGCGGCCGCGGCAAGACAAGGCCTTCGCCACAACCGCCGCTACAGAAGAAGACGCCCGGGCGTCGGGAGTCGCAGGGCGATCCCCGGCCACCGGGCCTGCGGGCAGCGAGCGTTGGATGGCTCGCTGTCCGACCACCACCAGGCCCGGGTCGATGGCGCGTTGTATTCCACGTGCGCCTCAAATAGATGTGAGCATAGAAGATGGGGCCCGCTAGGGCCAGAGCCTGCCAGGGTTGCGGAATTTATTCGAAAGAGTCACCGCGGCCCTAGAACGCAAAAGAGCTTTAGAAGGAACACGGATGGGTTTTAGTCAGTAAGAGTCTGACACGCCCTTTCGCTCCACCCAGAGCGGAAGAAGTCATTTGATGATATCTATACTTAAAAAAAAGGTTCTTAATTCTCAATCAATCACCAAAATCATTGTATTGAAAGAAGACACGCGCAGGAGTCAAAGCGCTTTCCAAATTGGAAACTTCAGCTTATCTTGTAAACACAAGCCTTGCAGATGTTCCGAAGATCCATTACATCACCACAATATTACGCTCACCGAACATATTTTGTACACTTAACCCTACAAAGCTTATGCGGTATTGTGTTACAAAATGACGAGTTTTGACCCAAAAATTGTGTAAACCTGTGGTTTTACATGTGATTCATGTGTTTTGCCCTAGCGGTTCTGGGTAAATGTAATAATGTAAAGATATTTGTTACTGACAAATTGGGGTTTAGGTAGATGTTATTGCAATTGTGTTTTGGGTGTGGCGGAGAAATAGTGCCATCTTGATTTTACGTGTTAACCGTGATTTTTACCTCTAAAAAACATATTTAAGAGCTAGTGAATACCGGCCCAGAAAAAATTAAAGCTTAACGAAGTTCAAGCATATTCAAACTTAATTATAATAATACCAATGGCCTGACACGCGACAATGGCAAGAGACCAGACGGCATGTCGTTATTTCCATGGAAGATGGGTAGGCCGTTAGTGTGGGACGCTATTTGTGTCGGTACTCTTGCGCCATCCCATCTTCTTAGCTCATCGTGCTGTACTGGCGCTACCGCTGCGGCTGCGGAGAACCTCAAGCGGCGGAAATATAATAACCTCGCTGGTAATTATATTTTCGAGCCGTTTGGGATTGAAACTCTCGGGTCGTGGGGTCCGAATGCTCATAACTTGTTTAAAGATCTTTCAAGACGCTTAGTTGACACCTCGCGTGACCCAAGAGCTTTTACCTTGGACAAAGGATAAGCATTGCCATACAACGTGATAATAGATGCATAAATAATAAAGCATCATCTCATCTGCCTAGCCTTTTCACAATTATATTGGGGTCGGCTTCCAGTCAAGCCGGATTCAGCTGAATACCAGTATTTTACGTGGAGCGGCTGCCTACCAGAACTCCACAACTCATTAACTGGGTAACACAAGACTGGTGTCAGTTTATCTGGCTTCTGACTATCCGTAACGACTGCCAGAGATCTACAAATGACAGCCGGGACCAACGGCTTAACGTGCTTTCCGAGGCACGGAGGAGTCTCGGTATGTTAAGATGGTCACCCATTCACAGACCAACCTCGGCAAGCGTTGCTTAACCTTAAAGATCGACCCATGCGGCTGTTATTATTTATCATAAATAATAAAGCAAAAACAAAATACACTTCAAAACAAACTTCGCCAACAAAACCAGAACTACAATGATCTGCAAACCAATCTCGAACACTAGGATACTCTGTATTATCTAGACCATTCTAGACCCATTGTTCACTAGCACAAATCCAAATCATTGTCTCCGAAATCTGTGACACCCAACCATACCCGGACTCACCTTATTTTTTACTGGACATTATTAATGACAACGAACATCTGGTCCTAAATTTCAACACACAGGTTGACCTAGAAATGGTTCTTATCAATTTGCAGTACAATAATGGTGTTAGTCATAAATCTCGGGTGTATATTTTTAGTGGTTGTATCTCGAGCGTTTGAATGATCGCAAACAATAGTTCACGATCGATAGGTAATGGCTGAGCGGTGGCAAGTGCCACGGTCACTTGTGTTCTCACGGAATAATGGCGGTCGGAGGCTGCGGTGACGGGTTGAGCGGAAAGCGGGTCTTACTTTTTATTTCTTTTCTTTTTTTTAATTTGAACTTTTAAAGTTTTATAGTTCGATTTTTGCATAAGTAAGGCTGGATGTCAACTATCGGGGAGAAGTGGGGAATGTTATAAAGGCCAGTCATATTATTTTGGCCGAACAGAAGTCGCTATGTGATGATTGCGACTGCTCTAAGCTGTCAAAAGTATTTATTATTCATGGCGAAGAAGTAGTTTATCTTATTTTCTAAAGTTCTATTTTTTCACCGAACAGCTCCGCAGAAATCTGGTTTGCAAGTTATCTATTTTGGTATATAAAATTATGTTTTAAACAGAAGTCACACACTCGTGACCAATTGCCTAGGGGATTGACAAAAATCCAAAATATTTGGGGTCGTGATTTCGTGACATTTTGGAAGGAATGTTACCTGGGTTAAAAATATGATTCTATTTTGTCCGTCAGTTAGATTATCGAGAAATATCGGATACCTATTTTTGTTTTATCTAATCATTTTAAAAATACGTAGATAAAACATAAAACGCATCAAAGTTAAGAAGTGGGGGCTTGTAATGTCACTTTCAACGCACTGTTTCGTTTTCATTTTTTGTTTACGTGACAAAAGATAAAATACGTGTCCAATTTTTTATGATAATCTATCTGAAGGACTAATTACATTTTTTTTTTGTCAAATACCTTATTTGACACGACATCGTTTTCACTGATAGAATACCACTACATCTACAAGCCAACAACTCGAAAATATATCTGAATCTAACATAAATCAAACTCGCGCCCGCTACCGCTCATCACCAACGACAGAGCTCACAAAACGAGCGATCCTAGCCGCAGGCGGTGCGTGCATTTGGTAGCGACGGCTCATCACTGATCGCTGCGACCTATATACCGCACAAATTACATGGATTATGTAATTATTATCTCTACTTTGTATTGAAATTGGTACGAGGTTTTTTTGGTTATTAGAACTGATGTTTTTTTTAGTGGGTAATGTTTTGGATCTGTGAATACACAAGTATACTGCCATTTTAATGGTAACTGGTTTTAACTGTCACATCAACCTGAACCATACCACTACTGGGCCGATACCTCTTCACCAATGACTACCAGCTATTTCGTGTTAATGTTATATTATTAACTTAAACATTTTATTACGCAACAACAACAATTGATATTTATGATCAACCAACAGTTCAAGTTTTTCTTAGCTAAGAACATTTGAAAACATTACTTTCTTGATGATCCCGTAACATCTTCATCAGTATCTTTCATACACTGGACTGGTAACAAATAATTCATAATCATCATATAAGTCGAAAGACGTCCACTGCTGACCCCCATGTGTCGCATAGTCAGGGCTTGCCATAATCGCCATGCTTGGCAGGCGGGTTGGCGATCGCAGTGTAGCTGTTGCAATGCACAGAGAATGCTGCTGCCCATTCTCTGGTGAGTCCCTTAGTTACCTCTTACGACACCCACAGGAAGTGATGGGATGGTGCTATTCTTTTACATCGGATCCCATACAGAACAACAAATAATTGTGTAATAAAATTCACTCCAAATAACCTAACCTGACTCAGCATATATAACATAAGCCCCATGGCGATACCCAGCGACCTCAGTGTCGGGTTGCGCAACCAAGGAGCGTCCTGACGTATAGCCCGCGATTTCTGTCCGCGATTACAAACAAAACTTATTACAGACTTACATAACTTAGAGATACGCAGAAAGATACAGGATTTAAATATTTTTAAGTTATATTCTGTAACTTGAGTCTGTTATAATGTGCGATAATTTATAATTGGGAGCTTCTATGACGAGTTTGGGGGATTGTTGGAATACAGTTATGGTATGAAAGGATCTCGTAACAAGAATTTATTACGTGACACGTTAAGCTGGGTATAAGCCTCCCCCATGGAGGCCTATATCCAGCTTAAGATGATGACTATGATTATGTGACCCACCATAGACCATAGCTATTGTAACAAAAAATTTAATTATTGAAGACCACAATACAATGTCGTACCTAAGGCGCTTGGATTATCAAAATCCGTGGCAAGTGAAGATCTTAGCAGAGACTAAAAACGGATGTTACTGACCAACCTTTTTGAATGTTCCAAACGATTACCGCTTCTTGTCATTTTATTTACATATACTTTGCAAATACATGACGCAGCCCAGACACAACGCTGAAATATTTGGTATGCCTGTCATTGCACCGTCACTTATATAGTTCGTCCTAGTGACATTACAATTTGACTGGCCTGATGGTCGAGTGGTTAGTGACCCTGACTGCTAAACCGGAGGTGGTTCGATGGTGGGTTCGATTCCCACCCAGGACAAATCTTTGTGTGATGAGTATGATCATTTGTTCTGTGTCTGGGTGTAAATTGTCTATAATATGTATTTATTTAGAAATATATAAGTATGTTATCAGTTGTCTGGTTGCCATAGCACAGGCTCTGCCTACTTTGGGATCGGATAACCATGTGTGAGTTGTCCTAGGATATATTATTATATATATATATATTATATTATTCCGACGTTCCCAACCTACTCAAACATCTGGCTACCAAGTACGACCCATTCCCACATCACGATTTAAATTATAAAGACATAGTCGCTCCATAAAAATAACAATAAACTCGCATTATTCTAATTCAACGTCAACTTTCCTCATCACACAAATTGATTCGCTTATCAAAAGTTCGAACATAATTCAATCACTTAAAATTGTGATCGGAAAGAAATATTCACACATTTTGAATAATATATTGATCTATAAACAATATGGAGAGTTTTCTGCCCACGCGCAACCGGCACAACGCAATATGTTTCGGAGGTTTTGGGAAGAGTTTTTCTTTGACCTGCTCCTACGCAAGTGACATGGGACTATGCAAATCATGTGATGTAAGGTTGGTTCGTAAGTTTTGGTGATAAAGAATTGATGATAAGGTGTGCTCATTTGTGTTTGGTGTCATTTTTATTTAAGGTGGTGCTACTGAGATCGATATACTGTGATTATGTAGTGGTATATATTATTAAATGAAAATTTAAATTAGACGATAAGTCGTCGTCTACTTTAAATTTCCTTTATGTTCCTAATACCTAATTGAATATAATTTGATATCTGTGTCACTGAGTTAAATAATTCTTTATGTTTTATTTGATCATACTTTATATTGTATTTAGTAAGCCTCACTGTAACATTGTATTGAATAATCCTGACATTGTATTTGATAGTATTTAACGTTTTCCTTATCCTTGACATTTATTCCTTGAAATATTTGTACGCTGGAAACAGCAGAATATAGAAAGAAATATTCTGCTGTTTCCAGCGTATATTATGTAGCCATAACACCTTGTAACAACAATATTCTAAAAAATAAATTTATTATTATTACCTATTTGTATTAAAAAAATTCTGAGGGTTTATATTTAGGTTGGTCATCGGGTTATTCTGACATTTGGTAGACGGCAATTCTGGCTCTAATAGATTTGAAGTTTTTCAGGTTTTATGGTTTTATGGTGCACTGATTTAAAACTGCAATCTTGACGTGATATCTAGATTATTTGAGCACTAAATTTGTTTGTTTATTTAAAATTGATGGCCGATTGATACGCAGAGTTGACAGCAAGAAATTAAGTGAAATGTCGCATGCATAGATTGGAGATTAGATAAATAAATTAAATATGTATCAGTTTAAGAAGACACTAATTTATATGTTGATATATTTTGAAGGTATCGTAAAGTTGGGTTTTTTATTTTTGTTTACCTACTGAGTTAAGAAGTATGTGGAGTATGTAAGACTACAGAAATGAATTTATGGATTGTGTTAACGGCGATGAAGCTAAAACGGTTGCGAATACGGAGACGACAGCTGAAAAATACAACATCATGTTTCGGAGAAGAAATGTTTCGTTGACTTGAATATACATATGTATATATATATATATATATATAATTGCCGTCCACTGCTGAACGTAAGCCTCCCCCAAAGATTGCCAACCATCCCAATCCTGAGTGTGGGACACCCTGCGGCACGATGGATCGATGATTTGAAGAAGGTGGCTGGCAGCGGATGGATGCGGACCGCTCTGACTTGAATAAGGCACATTTAATAAAATCTTGGCTCAACCAAATGACGATGATGCGATGAGTCTGTTTAGGGTACAATGGGACTGATATACGCATTGCGATTACAAATGTCCCTAATGAATAAATAAAGAAAAAAAAATGTACGTTAAATAAAATAATTGGAAATAGGGCGAGATGATGAGCAAGCCAGAAAAATTACATATTGGTTCTAAGTAACAAATAATTTACTTTACTAAAAACTTGATTAGTTCATATCTACCCCATATCAAGAATGACCAATTATTTCTGCGAAGAAAGAAGACAGTCGGTTTGTAGAATGATCTATTTATTCAAAAACTTATTTATTTATCGTTAAATCAGCAAACGGTTAGTCGACTCTTCACGGGACCAGAGGGCTGACCTTTTCTTTGGCCAACAAATCAGCATTGCCGTTCAACGTGGCAATGCGGCCAGTATTCTGGGCACTTATCCCGTTGACATAGCGATTTGGACGAATTTTTCGATGCCCTGTGAGTTCCTTCCATCCCCTTTTTACTCCGCTTTTATAGTATCTATAACTATTTATGTATTTGTAAAAAATGCCTGAAAGTTACACAGTAAATAAAACCCATAAAATAATATTTCTAAATAATTAATTTACCTAAAACATTATGAAATTCGTCACCCAACCTCCGCAGGCGCGATACACTTTCCATTTCCGAGAAAATATAGAGAAACTAGTTTAAATATTACGCATTATTTCGAAACTTCTGACATTTGAAATTCATTGATGAAATCTAAGAAAGAAAGTGTGACCGAATGTGTCATCTAGACAGTCTTCATAAATCCTACTCTTAAAGGTATTGGCTTTTTATAGTGATTATGTAGTGGCAGCCGAAATTCAATTTTTCTTGTGTTTTTTTGCAATTTGCAGTTCAGTGTCAGGTTGTAACTCGATCAAAATACGATCCGAGAAAATAACAAGTATATATTTACATAATAACTTCAAGTCGTTTGTGGTGCGGGTTCCAACTCATCAGCTCGAGATGTTCCTCAAAGAAGAGTTTTGGCCGAAGGGAGTCATGTATCGACGCTTCCTCGGCCAGCTGCGCGACACCAGTCCAGCACACGAAATGACGGCGTCGTGTTTCGCTACACGACGCTGTCATTTCGTGTGCAATAGTTAATAAGGTTTATTAATATGTGTTAGTTTATTATTGTTTAAGGTTATTTTGTGTATTGTGTCTAAGGGCCTCAGTAGCCTGATAATAAAATGTTTTTTTTTTATTATAATTATAAGCATACGAATATTCACTAATCATCATCAACTTAGATTTGATGCATCATCATATCAGCCAATTGCCGTCCACTGCTGAACGTAAGCCTCCCCCAAAGATCGCCAACCATTCCGGTCCTGAGCGGTCCGGTCCGTTTGATGCATATTAGTGAGATTTCCGAAATCTAGTTAGTATGCCTCATATCTTCCCAAATTATAATTATGAAAATACACACTTGTTATTGTCGCGCTTCCAATTTAAAAAAAAAAACAACAAAATTAGAACTACGCGGACTACCATTACGGATCACCCTTAAGTTACAATTATTACTGAAGGAGATGTGTTATTTGCATTTATTATTTTAAGTTGGTAAATGATTAAGTAACTCAAAACACGTACAAGTATAATTAAATCAAGTTTGAGTAGCTCTGCCTAGCTTTTCAAACTCATTTTTATTTAAATCAAACCATTTGTACTTTTGAACTGTCAAGTTTGATAGTCAAAGAGATGAAGCTATTTGCACGTTCCAAAGCGCGTTCTTTTTGGACAAGAAATTGAAAAAACCGGCCAAGTGGGAGTCGGACTGTCACACATACGGTTTCGTACCATAAACCGACAAAAACACTTTTCTAGTATGGGAGCTCGCTTTAAAATATTAAATTAAATTCAAACTGAACTGGTAATGTGACCAAGATCGTGATCGATATAAAGATATAAAAAATTGGTTGTCTGTAAAGTCGGTTTACGAACGATAGTTTAACGTGACAACGTCATAACAAAACATTGATGAAATTATTGCATACTTTTATGAGTAAAATTGAATTGTGCAGCGCTCTCGCTCTAATCGTAACGTTACAATGAGCTTAACGTTAAAAGTGAGCGTAACGTTACACTGAGTCATACTTTTTCGTGCGTGCAGCCGGCGTTCATAGATTTATTACACGTTGTCACGTCAAAAAAATGGTTGTCTGTAAATTCGGTTTACGGACGATAGTTTAACGTGACAACGTCATAACAAAACATTGATGAAATGATCGTAACGTTACAGTGAGCGTAACGTTACAATGAGTCATCCTTTTTCGTGCGTGCAGCCGGCGTTCATAGATTTATTACACGTTGTCACGTCAAAAAAATGGTTGTCTGTAAATTCGGTTTACGGACGATAGTTTAACGTGACAACGTCATAACAAAACATTGATGAAATGATCGTAACGTTACAGTGAGCGTAACGTTACAATGAGTCATCCTTTTTCGTGCGTGCAGCCGGCGTTCATAGATTTATTACACGTTGTCACGTCAAAAAAATGGTTGTCTGTAAATTCGGTTTACGGACGATAGTTTAACGTGACAACGTCATAACAAAACATTGATGAAATGATCGTAACGTTACAGTGAGCGTAACGTTACAATGAGTCATCCTTTTTCGTGCGTGCAGCCGGCGTTCATAGATTTATTACACGTTGTCACGTCAAAAAAATGGTTGTCTGTAAATTCGGTTTACGGACGATAGTTTAACGTGACAACGTCATAACAAAACATTGATGAAATGATCGTAACGTTACAGTGAGCGTAACGTTACAATGAGTCATCCTTTTTCGTGCGTGCAGCCGGCGTTCATAGATTTATTACACGTTGTCACGTCAAAAAAATGGTTGTCTGTAAATTCGGTTTACGGACGATAGTTTAACGTGACAACGTCATAACAAAACATTGATGAAATGATCGTAACGTTACAGTGAGCGTAACGTTACAATGAGTCATCCTTTTTCGTGCGTGCAGCCGGCGTTCATAGATTTATTACACGTTGTCACGTCAAAAAAATGGTTGTCTGTAAATTCGGTTTACGGACGATAGTTTAACGTGACAACGTCATAACAAAACATTGATGAAATGATCGTAACGTTACAGTGAGCGTAACGTTACAATGAGTCATCCTTTTTCGTGCGTGCAGCCGGCGTTCATAGATTTATTACACGTTGTCACGTCAAAAAAATGGTTGTCTGTAAATTCGGTTTACGGACGATAGTTTAACGTGACAACGTCATAACAAAACATTGATGAAATGATCGTAACGTTACAGTGAGCGTAACGTTACAATGAGTCATCCTTTTTCGTGCGTGCAGCCGGCGTTCATAGATTTATTACACGTTGTCACGTCAAAAAAATGGTTGTCTGTAAATTCGGTTTACGGACGATAGTTTAACGTGACAACGTCATAACAAAACATTGATGAAATGATCGTAACGTTACAGTGAGCGTAACGTTACAATGAGTCATCCTTTTTCGTGCGTGCAGCCGGCGTTCATAGATTTATTACACGTTGTCACGTCAAAAAAATGGTTGTCTGTAAATTCGGTTTACGGACGATAGTTTAACGTGACAACGTCATAACAAAACATTGATGAAATGATCGTAACGTTACAGTGAGCGTAACGTTACAATGAGTCATCCTTTTTCGTGCGTGCAGCCGGCGTTCATAGATTTATTACACGTTGTCACGTCAAAAAAATGGTTGTCTGTAAATTCGGTTTACGGACGATAGTTTAACGTGACAACGTCATAACAAAACATTGATGAAATGATCGTAACGTTACAGTGAGCGTAACGTTACAATGAGTCATCCTTTTTCGTGCGTGCAGCCGGCGTTCATCGATTTATTAGACGTTATCACGTCAAAAAAAAAACAGCAAACTCTTAAAGATCGCAAAATCTGATCAAAAGAACTCATAAACTAAGAATCATGACACAATATTGCATCACCAATCAAGGATAAACGATTCTTAAAAGATCTACTTCTGAATACTGAGTCATTTCACTCAGAAATATAATATGATCTACTTTAGTAAAAACCTCTGCATGCAAAGTATCGGTTTTAAGATGAATTTTCCTGTACACATCATCATTCCGTGATGATATGAGATCAGATGTGATGTATTTCCTTGAACAGGTGTATTTCTATTAATTGATGGTGAGTAATCCTAGGATCTTAAGTGGGTTTATATTAAGTGCTAAATTGTGTTCAAGTGATCGGAATCTAGGTAAAGTGGAGGAATTATGTGGTTTATTTTTGTTAGGTTTGCGGTCGGAAGTCGTGAATATTGTGTGTCATTCATTACATTGGGTTCTTTTGATTGATTTATTAGATTACTAGCTGTTGCCCGCGACTTCATCCGCGTGGAATTTTTATTTTTAAGATACTAATTTTTTGAAACCGCTTGAAAATATTTTTTTTCTGTCATGTGCCTAAATACATATAAAAGGTTCATGGTTTTAATAATGATGAAGTGCCATAAACTTTCACCCCACTTTTCACCCCCTTAAAGGATGATTTCTGGGATTAAAACTATCCTATGTCCTTTCCCGGGACTCAAACTATCTCTACACCAAATTTCATTTGAATCGGTTCAGCGGTTTAAGCGTGAAGAGGTAATAGATAGACAGACAACCAGACAGGCAACGTTTGCATTTATAATATTAGTATGGATATGATACGAGTTACAATTCAAGTTTCAATGACTGAATGTTATATTCTTTCTTTAAAAAATATGATGCATTTGTTTTTTTTTCAAGAGTGTATTGGTAACTTCTAGGTAAGCGTGCTCCATCGTCGATCACATCACCTCTTTCAGGTGAGATTGTGGTCAAAAGTGAGATGGTGGTCAAAAGCGATCCTGTCAATAATAATAAAACACAATCCGTTTCTTTGTTTGACAAGTTTGTCAATCAAAGACAACATGTACAGTATGCAGAAATCCACTCTCAAAACAGAAAATGATGACAATAGGGTTTTTGACGAAAAAATCTAATTAGTCTGTCAGATAGATTTCCAAAAAATATTGCACACGTATTTTTTTTGTAACGTAAACAAAAAATGAAGACGATACAGTCATGCTTTGACAACTCATGTGATGTCACTTATCAGTACAATTTTGACTGGAAAGTGACGCTACAAGCCCCCACTCCTTATCTTAGATGCGTTTTATCTTCGTAATTTTTATTGATTCGATAAAATAAAAATACGTGTCCAATATTTTTCGATAATCTTACTGACGGACTAAAGAGAATCATATTTTTTTAACCCAGGCAACATCCCTATTGATCAAATGAATACTTAGCAAGGTAAAAATAATTTTATATGGCAGCAGTAATTTCATGTCTCAGGGAGAATTTCCCCGATCAGTTTAACTACTAAAACTTTGATCTACATAAGTAAATTAACCTTTTACCTACATTCCGTTCTACAAAACGGTAAAATATTAATGCGGCTTAATAATAGATCGTTGCGTCTTCTAAATAACTTTAAAAGATTTATGACAGTTCGAGTTTCAAAATTAAGATTTTATTATTTTAAAAGACGTTGAGACAGTAACTATAGCGACTTATGATTTTATTTGTACAATAAAAAACAACTGTTCTGAAGCAAGCTTTAATTAAAATGTTCTAAAACTATTATTGTCCTGTGGTTTTAGGTATGTTCAATTATTTAGTTAGTTTTGTACTTTTATGGAGCTATAACTGAATTCAAATATTACGATGCAAAAATGAATAATAAATACCAAAAAAATTACATTTTAAAACATAAAGCCGCGTATCCACTAGGCAACATTTGACGAGCAACACGTAACGCTCAACCTGTTCGGTAACGTTGCGCAACAGCGCCAGCCGGCGCACACTATGAAAACGATTTTTAATAAGGGTAGCTCGTTGCCGTTAAACATGATGAGCAACATGTTGTGCATCATGTCGCGCGTCAAATGTTGCCAAGTAGGTAAGTAAACGCGGCTTAAAAGAGAGCAGTTAAAACGAGACGATGAAGAAACAACGCTTATCTTGGAAACAATAATTCAAAAGATAAAATAAGAAACAGATTACTGCAACAAAGTTCATTTTCCATACGATTTTGAATACCTCGTTTCGAATCAAAGCCAAATTCGTTTATGTTATGATTTATAAACATGATTAATTTATTACCAACATCTGTAGGCCACAAGAATTTGCCCCTACACGGAAATCGAACTTGTGACCTCGACATCACAATTCTAATTCACCGCAGCTCTCATTCAAATACTGCACAGAAATTACATTTAATTAAAATTCAACGGACCGACAGAATCGTTGACATATTTATAATATTATAAATGATAGAACTCGATCCTAAGCTAATGCAGAGCCAATAAAATATAAATTATGTATAAAACCCACATAGCGATTTGATCATAACTGTTTATAATTAATTTTATAAGTTTTTTAGTTCATTTAGTCTAGACTTTCTCGTTATTTGTCTGCGGGTCTAGGGTATCAATCATGCATCATGCTTTCTTCTCGATTTAAAAATGAATTTCAGAAAATTATAAATTGAATTCATATTTTTAATACTTCCTGGCTTCACTTAATAACAGGTTAATGAAATGTCAAAGTTCTAGGAGCGAGGGGGCTTAGGAAGCAGTCACCTCCTCGTGTGAAGCAGTAATGCAAGCGAAGGAGTTGGAGGGAGCCGTGAGGGAGAGGCTAACCTCACGCTCCAGCCGCCAGAGCAGAAGAAGACGCTCCGGACGTTGGGAGTCGCAGGGCGATTCCCGGCCACCCTAGGCGCGGGCCTGCGGACGGCGAGCGATGGGTGGCTCGCCGTACTATATGTTTGAAAAAATTACCGCTGCCCAGGAACACAACAGGCATTTGGAGAAACACGGGCGGGTTTTAGCTAGTAACAGTCTGAAACTGTGCTCCGTCTAGAGCGGAAGGCGTCATTTGATGATTTCCGATTTTTCTCAAAAACTCACAACAATATTTCAATTAATGTGGTTGTTGAGGGGTAACTTTGAAGATAGCACAGACCAGTACCCTTTCACAACCCAATTAATGGAAAGTACCTACCCACCCATTCGCTAAAGGAAAGATCAGACCCTAAAAGAAACAGACTACGTGGTTGGATATTAACTTTATGTGTACGACAACCAATGCATTTTTTGAACCATTTGTGTCCCCAATACTTTGAACCTGTAAACATCAAAGATTTTATCTAAACAAACATAGGACACCAAAAACCTCACAACTCTAATTATAGCCAAAAATAAAGCCACACCAACTTCATTAAGAAATCTCCAAAACGTCAAAGTGTCAGTGACCCACAGCCACTCCTATTAACTTTTAGTGCACAAGGCATTCCATACCGGGTGATAAGGCCCAATAAATATATCACCAAGCTTCACCCCGACACTAAATCTTCACAATACGGCACGGGACGTATCTAACAATAAAAAATGACCACCATAAGTGACGGTTACGAAATCTATGAAAGAGGGGCTAAGTTAGAAGAGGAAGGCGATTTTTATACTTAAAGTGTTTTAAATCAAATAAGATTTAAGTATTTTTTTTAAGGTGGCAAAGCCAAGAATTAGGGTCTTAGGGACTTAGGGCGAGCGTTGGGTGGTCCGATCACCGCGCGCAAGATGTCAGCATAGGAGACGGGGCCAGCAAGGAGGAGACGGGACCAGAGCCTGTCAGTGTTGCGGAATTTGTTCGAAAGTGTCACCGCGGCCCTGGAACGCAAAGGGCTTTAGAAGGAACACGGATGAGATTTAGTCAGTAACAGTCTGATATGCCCTTCCACTCCACCCAGAGCGGAAAAAGTCATTTGATGATTTCCCATTCTTAAAAAAATATTTATTTAAAAATCTGTAAGTGATGTAGAAAAATATTTTCAAAGATGAAAGTGTGGTACACTTGTGTATGAAGAAAACTTCAACCATATATGTTATTTGGTGCAAGTAAGCAATGCTTATTAAGACTGAACCCAGGTAAAATTTTAGCAACTCGATCCGGTTTTAAAACATTTATTCTGGACAAAATATGTAAATATTAATGACCAAAATTTGATACCATTAAAACGTAACTTAAGAAACCATCCCAGATAAAACGCTCAGCTTATAACTCAGACCACAAACTAACAGGTATTTTATCGACTCGTGCGCAGAGGTGATAAAAAAGCAAATAAATATAAACGCTAGAGGTATAAAGGAGCTGAATTAATTAAGAGAATTTTGATGTTGGTGACGTCGCATTTCACTGACTTACAACAAATTCTTTACGAGTGAATGGAATGAATGGTGATGTTGAATGAAGGGCACATCGTCGATCGGGGAAACATTATGTTAGACTTCACAACCACCACACGCACTAAACGTTTCAAACGTCTTTTATAATGCGCACAGCAAAGGAGTGGAACTCTCTGCCTGCGTCTGTGTTTCCGAACGCATACAACCCTAATCTCTTCAAAATTAGAGTGAACAGGCTTCTTCTGGGTAAGCTCGCTCCATCGTCGACTTTGTCTCTGTCATCTATGACCTAGACTAGAGTCAAGAGCAAACGCATATTAAATAAAAATAAAAAAAAGACTTGACGAAGCATGTTTACATGAGACAAGATAACAAATTGAATAACATTGTCTTTTTGACACGATTCTGTGTTAGGTTCAGTTGCGAGAACGTAAATTATGGCAAAATGAATGTTTCAAAATCTAAAGCGCGTGTAAGCTACAGAAACTGGAGATCTGACTGGTATTCGTTTATTTCAGGTCAAACCGATTATGAAAAAAAAAAACAGTATTTGTAGCTCCAAGAACCATATTTCCTGAAATCATTTTTTTTTTTCGTATTTCGTGCAGACACGTGCATCTTGCCATACGTCATTGCTTACGAATAATTTATCATCTTTATTCTATCCGACCAACTAATTTAAAAACCTTCCTCTATTTACAAGTAGCACTTACAATATTTAATGACATTTGACACTTGTGACATAAAGCGGTTCCCGCCCACACAAGCCGCCACAAGACCTACCTACCCACTATTAGACATTCATTATATTTATAGTTGCTTATTCTATTCGACATGTCACTCATAAACCGATAGATTTCGTCAAACATTAATAAAACCTGTTTCAGTTCTAATGAATGAAGGCAGATTCTACTTAATTTTGAATGGACACCCACCTGTTGGGAATGTAACACTATGCTGCGAAAATTTTGGTTTCCCGGAGGTCAATGGAGGTCAGATAGTGGTCGCTCTAAAATTTTAACCGATGAATCAAGTCAGAGTCAGAGATGTACGAAATCTAGTCTTGCTTACGGAATTAAGTGATACCATAAAATTATAGTAAGGAAATTTGATGATTCCAATCATATCGAAGAAGATATGTTCGTTAATTGTTGTAAAAACTGTAACATGTTATAGTCAAAGTCAAAGTCAACTCATTTATTTCACCTACAGTTTGAAATTTAAAAAAAGAGACTCAAGTTGTCCATTCGCAAAAAGTAGATTCTTATGGAGAAGGACAAGAAACTCCACAGTTAGTTGTTTGTACTGCTAAGGAAAATTTGCTTATTTGTCATGATTTAGAAAAAATAACTCGTAATAATAATTATATTATCAATAAAGCACATTTCACTTTAAGAAAGATTATTATTTTTTATTTTTATTTTAATTACATTATTTCCATTCATAGTTCATTGAATATTGGCATTTGATCACAATATGATATGGCTGAAAACGAAAATACATATGATCATCTGCCTAGCCTTTTCCTCACTAATTTTGCAGTCGGCTTCCAGTCAAACCGGATTCAGCTGAATACCAGTATTTTACGTGGAGCGGCTGCCTACCAGACCTCCACAACCCATTAACTGGGTAACATGGTAGTTGCAAGACTGGAGTCAGATTTCCTGGCTTCTGAAAATCTGTAACGACTGCCAAAGATCTACAAATGACAGCCGGGACCAACGGCTTAGCGTGCTTTCCGAGCCACGGAGGAAACTCGATATGTTAAGATGGTCACCCATCCACAGACCAACCTTGGTAAACGTTGCTTAACCTACATAAAACGAACATGCATATAACATGGCTAATTAAAAATTTAACTGTCTTTACAACAAGTGAACTAAAGATACTTACAAGGTTCACATACTAACATTTTCGCTGACCCCAGTCCCATCAAAATACCATTCTTTTCCCGTGCAATCGTTACAAGGTGAACACAAAAAGCCAGCTAGACATTATGCCCATAAACATGCACGGGCACCCAACGATGGGTAATCACAGCCATAAGCGTACCATAAGTAAGGTGTTATCTTAATGTTAAAGCTTGGCGAGCGTATGAAGGTATTGGACTTGGTAAGGACAAGAGCGATTTTGGTCAAAGTCAAAGCATTTATTTCAAATAAACCATTAACAGGTACTTTTGAATTGTCAAAGTCATTCCGTCAAAAATATGAAGCTATTTGCACGTTCTAAAGCGTAGATCTCTATGGAGAAGAACGTGCAAGAAACTCCACGGAGAAGCAAGAACCTGAATTTACGTTACATTCGGCAGTGTTGCAAGACAAGGACGCTATATGTTCGGAATAACTCTGTCTTTACTGGTGACAATTTTGGCTCTTACATGTCATCATACGGTTTTGGTAGTTCGATAGATACCTAGAATTTGTTGCCTGTACTCTTATTTATTTTCACATATTGCTTAGATAATTTACAAACTAAGCCCCACTAAACCATAGTAATGGTTTGACTGTGAGGTCGGTGAGTCTCACATATACACTCATTCGTTAATTTGTTCTAATAAAATATGTTTTTATGCTTTTGAAATTGTTATTAAACTATGCACTGTCCTTTGTTTCTTTTTATGATAGGCTGTTATAAGTCAGCAACCAATGACTATCTCCGATGCTCCGATGATTTTAATCAAGCAAATTTCTACCCAACGACCCGTAATCAATCTTCAATGCAAGAGTGCATCGTCCCCTGAAGCTGTCTGTTCACGTTTTTTCTATTGTAGACTTCATTAATTGCTTTCGATCAAGTGAGATCAAGGTAGGTCTTTTTTTTTTAAGGATCGGATATCAAACAACTTCGTCCGCTCTGGGTGGAGCGGAAGGGTGTGTCAGACTCTTATTGACTAAAACCCATCCATGTTCCTTCTAAACCCTTTGCGTTCCAGGGCCGCGGTGAAAGGTAAAGATCTTACGCTCGGTGTAATAACAAAAATCCCATTGACTCTCATAATATCGTCCAGATTACACAACATTGAGCTACAAACCACACCAAAACATCACAGAACTTATAACGATTCGCTTTCGCTTATCGCTCCGCCCGTCTCAGCACACACTCGTTACCTTTGACCGTTGCAGTGCGCTGTCTCACAGTTAATGTCCGATATTCGAGACCAGATAACGGCCATCGGCTGTTTCCGACCAGATGTTTAATTAGATAAGTTAGGCTCTTCTTCGCGTTTTCTCTTGTTTAGTTTTAGCTGATTTTGCTTTGGTTTTGCTTGGGTAGATTATTAGGTGATAGTGGGACGTGGTACTTGTAGGAGGAAATTATCTATGTGGATATGATTTTCTATAGTTACTATAAAAAAATTAAACATACCTATTCGCACAATCTGACATGTAGGTTTTAATTTAATTGATTTGGTTACCGTTATATTAATCTGTTATAATTATCTGATTCAATAATTTGTTACAGTGATGTATATTGTAATTCTTTTAGTTCGTGTAAAATTTCGATACAATGCAAAAATAATAACCGGAAGAAATGAAATTTTTAAAAAAACAGCACGTCAAAAATGCTTAAGTCCGATCCAAATATCTACTTAGCTTTTGACAATATTGCGACTATGCAAAATATCTAAGATATGATTATGTGGACAAGGAGGTATAATTTAAAGCATTTTTTAGTCAAAATAAAAGATTATTTTGATTTAACCTGATAGCAACCACCAATCACCTGCTATTTTTATAAAATAAAATAACATTTAAATCGATCAACCTAATAAAAATTGCATCGTTCAATCATAAAATATCTCACAAAAGAATTCAAACTGTACCAGAAATAAAAAAAATATGTAACAAAATATCGAATAAAGATTATTCACACGCAAAAATAGCATCTAGATCGATCGATTAAGAAACTATAAAATTTTATTTCGTGCTAAAGGATGTACCGAAATTGAGCAAATGCTACATTTCATCCTAGAAGCAATAAATATTAGACGTCAAAATCACTTTTCGATTCGTTACGATTTCAATATCAATCATAAGTACTGGCACACAGAAAGAGCCACTGGGTATATTTTTATGGTGTTTGGCATAAGCGGCAGCGGGTTTAGTAAGGATAACCTTTTGTCAGCGTTGTAAAATACACTTTTCATTTTAGCGGACAAAAATACTTATTTTAATCAAGTTCAATTAACAATTCCTCTCAATCCCAAGAATAGTTTTCTAGAAAACACTTTTTTCGAAAAACGATACGGGTCTTTAAATGGGCTAATGGGTCACTACTATGCAAGCATACTTCTTTGTTGACCAAACCATTTAAGGCAATCAAATGAAATAAATATAATAAATAAAACATTTCTTGCTTTTTTTTTCAGATAATGTAGCATCAACTATAGTTGCGGAATTTGTTCGAAAGAGTCACCGCGGCCCTGAAACGCAAAGGGCTTTAGAATGAACACGGATAGGTTTTAGTCAGTAAGGGTCTGACACGCTCTTCCACTCCACCCAGAGCGGAAGAAGTCATTTGATGATGACCCATCCCTAAAAAAAGCATCAACTGTAAATAAATAAACTAAACTAAAACTTACAACAAACTAAAATATAGCATCAAAAAATTCGTCCTCAACGCTGTCAGCTGGTATTGTGTCCAAGAGACTGGCGGCATTGCCACGTTGAATGGCAATATCGCCTCTGGCCAAAGTCAAAACCAGCTCTTGGGTAATAACTATTACATAATTCACAATATCTTTCTAATCAATTATGCTATCATTATTATTTCCTCTCTTTTCCTCTAACTTGCACCAAACATTATCTCCCAAGTAATTGTTTCCACCGCATATTAAAAAATAAAGCATTTATTATAATTTTCGGCTTGTCAGTCTGTCTATTGAAAAGCGAGCGTGTCTCATCTTAAATTGGATAATATCACACCCGTCGTAGAATATAATAATGAACATATGTATATAAATTAACTTTTTTTTATGTTAGGATATTGAATTTGTAACAAGTGATATATGGTTTCATCTATTTTTGATTAGACTGTTATTATTTTTTAATGATGTAGCTGTAGAAGACGGTATATTAAATGAAGTGGCTGATTGTAATAGTACGTTCATTAATAAGCTACCAATGAGTGAAACGAATCAGGATGAGGTAAACAAAAGACTTCAGTTAGAAGAAAAATAACAAGAAAACTGTTAAATTGGTTGTTTTCCAAACTCTCTAAAAAAAAAATATTTAAATACTCTTAGACATCTTTAATGGGGATAATTCAAGCCTTATTTAGAATCGATAATTTTATCAAGAGTACAACTGACATCTCACTAATATTTACAATAGGCCTTCCTTTCTGAAGATTCCTTTTTTAGCGATAAAGCCGGCCATTTTGTCACCCTATATAATTTAACTCACCTTATGTAAAGTCTACCCTATCACACAGATATTATAAAAGTGAAAGTTTGTGGGTGAGTGTGTGTGTGTGTGTGTATGCTTGTTACTTCTTCACGCGCAAACGGCTAGACCAAGTTTGATAAAATTTGGTATGCTGTCATCGTTGATTACCACATAGGCTACTTTATAGGCGGGAAACACCGCGGGGCGCAGCTTGTTTAAAATGAAAATGTGTCCTACATCTATATTTTCTCTAACTTATGAGGTACATAATAAAGGAATTTCCATTTTATTCTTCCAAAAACAGGAATTTACACCAGTTATTGTTACACAGGACGGTCTAATCACTAGAAATATTCCTACCAAGGTCTCAGTCTTAAGGTTTTTTTCCAGCAAATCTCATACAGAAAACCCGTTAATTAAATCAGCTGTAAAATTCTGTATTAGTCGTAAACCTCAGACGAAGGAGATAAGTAATAGCAATGATTGCGTGCCGCCAAAGGCTACGGTTTATGTCTTAATATAAAAGCAATGCTGAGACGAACTGTATCGCCCAGATATAATCTTACAGTTTTCTAATTATATGGTTCAGACTTTAGAGTTTCTAGTCGATATTAAGTCGTGGAAGAGAATGCTAAAATTATTTGCAGAGTGTGATTTTTGATTCATTTCATCATCATCATCATGAAGTCCACTGCTGGACATAGAACTCCCCCAAAGGGGGATCGCTACGCCTGGCAGGCGGGTTGGCGATCGCAATGTAGCTGTTGCAATACCCAGATAATGCTGCTGCCCATTCTCTGGTGAATCCCTTAGTCGCCTCTAACGATACCTACGGGAAGTGATGGAATTCATTTCATACTTTATTGTAAACCTCATAATTAGCATAGGACGGTCATTTATAAAAAAACTAGTATACTATGGGCAATTAGGCAGGCTTATCGTACATAACAATATTTTACAGACAACCTTTGGATGAAAAGAACGACTAAAAAAAAACCAATAAACAATAATTTGATTTTAAAATAAGTTGTAATAACAAGACAAAGCAATTCATCTTTCGTGTACATACTCTTCAATTGCAAAGAAACGAATACAAATTCCGTGGCCTATTTAAAAACAGCAAACCAATTGCAAAAAATAAGTTCCCACTAAAAAACCTAGCTCAGATCTATATTAAAGACCCCATTCCCACTATCGATCGATCGATGAAGAGCGATGACGTCACGTTATCGACTACCAATCAATAACAATAAAAGTCGATGGTCTATTGAGAGAAAAAACGAGCAACGATCGCTCGAGGCGCTAACCAGTAGCGGCTTCTATTCGTTATTAAAATACTTAGATCGTAATCACTCGGAGATACACGAATGATAAATTGTTTAGTACCGACAGTTAGTGTCGGGACCACGAGATAGTTTTTGCATCGATACGATGTGAGGAAGGAATTCGTTTTGTATTTACGCTTATTTTCTTTGTGGGTTATAAATTCTAGGGCTGTATTAGTTAGATCTCGTTTTACCTCGTGTGCAGTTTACATTACTTAAAAAGGGTTTTGCATAATTAATCATACATTTTCAGAGTGTTTTGATATCATCAATTTTGTCACAAATAAATACTATATTTTTAAATTCTTTCTTGTACATAATAAGCCTCGTCATCACATCAATTGGGACCGTGGGTGTCGTAAGTGCCGACTAAGGGACTCACCAGAAAATGGGCAGCAGCATTCTCTGTGCATTGCAACAGCTACACTGCGATCGCCAACCCGCCAGCCAAGCGTGGCGATTATGGCAGGCCTATATCCAGCAGTGGACGTCTTTCGGCTGATATGATTATGATGCTGACATAGAAAGGACAGGACAAATATTTATAGAAACAATCTTATCCACTAATGGCTCACTCTTTGTTAGATAAAAACCTCTTTGTCATTAAATCTCGTATCCATTTCGACTTAGTACTATAGCTGCTTTAGAAATACCGTGTTTTGCTCTTCGAGTTGAAAGTTAAAAATAAATTAGATAGTATTTTGCAAATTGTTCAGAATTACCCAGTACCTACTTTTCCTGACATTCATTTACTGGTCAGGCAATCTGACCGATAAATCACAATGACTATCATTATTAAATTCATTCTTTCTTTCTTTCTCCGTTTCGTCTACCAGTAGCCTAACATCGCGAATCCATATCACTTATTCATTATATCGATAGTCATCTCATTTCAACTTGATGATAATTATCGTTCATAGTGTTAATCATTTCTGTGATGTGTTATTATTTTTTTTCTTCGTATTGAATGGAAAGGTTTTTTTTTATTAAATTGATGTATGGTATTACCATTTAACAGGTACCTTGTTATGTTAGTTGTGTTCGACCTGTTTTGTTTTTGGGAGAGATTTTTTAGTAATTGTATTTTTTCTGGAATGGTTTCTTATCTAGTTCCTAATTAAAAAGTGTATTTAATAAATTATATTATATTAATTAATATATTGTGAAAAAATATTGTACAAAATAAATCGTAAAAGCCATAAGTTCGCATAATTTTCGTACATATTTCCAGGGATTTTTAAATAAACAAGATTTTTTATTTGGCAGCGATTGTGCGACTTCAAAGCAGTGTTGCCAGGTGATGCGTTTGATTTTATTTATTACTATGACAGTTATTTACCCATAATTATCCATAAGTAAACTAACAACTAATCATTAAAAATATTTATTGCTCGTTCAAAAAAGCATTAACCCTAAAACGCGCACGGGGATTTTATTCCATAAAATAATAAGTATAATATAAAATTTGCCGAGTATATTGCATAGGGATTATAATCGTCCATCATAAGGCATTTAATAATCACACCACATTATATCACACTAATATTATAAAGGCGAAAGTTTGTGTGTGTGTGTGTGTATGTTTTTTACTTCTTCACGCGCAAACGGCTGAACCAATTTTGATAAAATTTGGTTTGCAGGAAGCTGACTCCCTAGATTAACACATAGGCTACTTTTTACCGCGGGTAACACTGCGGGGCGCAGCTAATATTGTATAAAAATACTATTAACACATAGGCTACTTTTTACCGCGGGTAACACTGCGGGGCGCAGCTAATATTGTATAAAAATACTATTAACACATAGGCTACTTTTTACCGCGGGTAACACTGCGGGGCGCAGCTAATATTGTATAAAAATACTATTAACACATAGGCTACTTTTTACCGCGGGTAACACTGCGGGGCGCAGCTAATATTGTATAAAAATACTATTAACACATAGGCTACTTTTTACCGCGGGTAACACTGCGGGGCGCAGCTAATATTGTATAAAAATACTATTAACACATAGGCTACTTTTTACCGCGGGTAACACTGCGGGGCGCAGCTAATATTGTATAAAAATACTATTAACACATAGGCTACTTTTTACCGCGGGTAACACTGCGGGGCGCAGCTAATATTGTATAAAAATACTATTAACACATAGGCTACTTTTTACCGCGGGTAACACTGCGGGGCGCAGCTAATATTGTATAAAAATACTATTAACACATAGGCTACTTTTTACCGCGGGTAACACTGCGGGGCGCAGCTAATATTGTATAAAAATACTATTAACACATAGGCTACTTTTTACCGCGGGTAACACTGCGGGGCGCAGCTAATATTGTATAAAAATACTATTAACACATAGGCTACTTTTTACCGCGGGTAACACTGCGGGGCGCAGCTAATATTGTATAAAAATACTATTAACACATAGGCTACTTTTTACCGCGGGTAACACTGCGGGGCGCAGCTAATATTGTATAAAAATACTATTAACACATAGGCTACTTTTTACCGCGGGTAACACTGCGGGGCGCAGCTAATATTGTATAAAAATACTATTTTTATAAATGCGAAAGTTTGGATTAGCTTATGCTTGTTACTCAATCACGCCAGAACGGCTGGACCGATCTTGATAAAATTTGGCACAGAGATTGATTGTCTGCAATAGTACGTTGAACATGAAGGGTACGTTTATCCCGGGAGTATGATCCCTTGGGATAATTTCCGACAAACATGCGAGCGAAGCCGCTGGCAGAAGTTAAGTTAGTTTAAAATAAGTTTTACCCAGTGGGATTATAATTGTCGGTTGTAAGGTTCATAATAGTGTATAATTACGACCCGTTCATTAATGTGTTACTATAATTTAGTTTAATATGAAACTAATTGAGCTATCGATACTTGAAGCATTGATCGACATGTGAACCGATCGCTTTTATTACACTCTGTTTGGTTTAATTAAATACTTGTTTTTTTTTTTGTTGCGTTGCACTAGTTGTTTGGTAATGATGCTTTTAGTTTAAATGTTTTGATTTTTTTTCATTATGGGTCTTTTGAATTTTACTGGAGTTTAAAAAAAAAAGAAATTGGAAGATCTAGTTGTTTCGTGTTTTATTAGATTGAAGAGCAATCTCTAGTCAGGGATTAATACCAACTGAATTATATACAACCTTAGATTTAAATACTACTGCTAACTTAACAATTTATACAATCGTTCCACTTAAAACAACACTAATTTAATTCAAAGAAAAGCCTTAAGCTAACTACAAAAGTTAAACTACCTCACCGACAAATATAATTAGGTACCAACATAACACTTCAACATTTATCTCACATTCACACACATCTCACAATCACACACACATACACACACCATCACCACCACATACATAATTTAAAATAGTAAACAAAATAAATATAAAATCTAATGCAAATTAATAATGTGTATACAAAAAACGAGATAATGATTTGGATCGTGAGAACGTACGAGTGAAAGTGCTAACTATTTCAGTATTACGATTACGACTCGGCACCGGTATAACAATAAAAACTGGTGCCATATTGGACGTATCGGGTTCTGCACTTAAATTTTATTGTTATTTTTATTTCTATTTTTACGCACAAGTTTTGAAATGATGTGGCTATGAACTGTATATGTATAGAACTGATCGTAAATATGAAAGTGGTTTAGTAAAGTAAATTATATCAAACTAAATCACGCGTATTGGGAAGCGTTAGGTTGAGTAATATCTTTAGCACAGCCACGAACCGCCTTTTTTGTAAGGAGACGAAATTACAAATGACTTCCTCCGCTTTGGGTGGAGCGGAAGGGCGTGTCAGACTCTTATGGACTAAAACCCATCCGTGTTCCTTCTAAAGCCCTTTGCGTTTCAGGGCCGCGGTGACTCTTTCGAACAAATTCCGCAACCCTGGCAGGGTCTGGCCCTAGCGGGCCGCGTCTTCTATGCTGACATCTCTTTAAGCGCGCGTGAAACACAACGCGCCATCGATTCGGAACAAATTCTAGAACCCTGGAGCCATAGACAGCCTACGGTGGCTGCTTTGACGCCAAAAATCTTGGACTGCGAAGTTGTGGCTCCTCAACGTGCACAAATCCTCGGAAACGTGAAGTCGCTCCTCAAAGTGTATGAAGTTCCCAGGAAGCTTCTGTGCTTCTGGGCGAAGCCGGGCTGGCTATGTTTGCCACGTTACCCACGCACTATTTATAACTAAGACCCTACTTTTCTCCACTTTAAAACACCCACATTTATGAGTTATGTTTAGCCTTTATAATAGCCGGCGAGCCTTTTATTATGAACGTTCCAAGAATTCCCACTTATCAGTATCACTTCGACTACTAGCCCAACAAAAACTAGTAGTATAAATAATGTTCTAGATACTAAAAGTAATTCTTAAGTTAATAATTATTATGTTGGTAATAAGGTAAGGAACTCTAGCAGCAGGAAGATAATTACCGGTACGTAATATAATTTCTCTAGGAGAGGTCAGACGAGCGTCGATCTGCGTGAAACCAGTAGCTCGCCGTTTTGCAGTGTGGATTGTATGCTCATTATTATATTTTACACTTATTTTTCTTATTAGTTAAGAGCAAACAGTATTTTTTATACGATGAAATATGCGGACACGAAATATGGTTACACGGGGGACTTTATTTTTTTGAAATTAGCAAAACCTAACTCTCCAATCCCCAAACACTTCCAGTTTACGGTCGCAGTTCACTAAAGCTCTTTCTTGTGGAAAGAAAACGTCACAAACTAAACACAAACAAAGTTACATATATATGCAATTGGCTCTTGAAATGTATTTCACCAATTACAGTGTCTAACGCGAGTTTGAAATCTTCTCACGTTAATTTTGTGATCATTTCCGTTCTGGCGACAGTCTAGACTGATTTTTTTAAAATGTGACAACGACATCAAGAATCCGCGACAAAAATGAAAGGAAGATCTCCAGAAACATCTTTAACACGTAATAATAATATAATATCCGCAAGCAATCACAGATCATGAGCAGTAATCAGACAACCTGTCGCTGTAAAGGTGAGGACAGAACAATGTTACGCGTTGCGTAAAGTTATCGTGTGTCATGTGCTTAAAGGGCACCAGTTTCGAAGTTTTTATGCGATCGTCTTTTATAGGAGAGTTGTTTTACAAAAATGTTACAAATACTTTTGTTCCACTTTATTTTTAAAATTTATTAAAAAAAAAAACTATGATATCCATACAAATTGTTAATTTGGACGGTTTTTTGCTTAAAAACAGTAAAAAAAAATATGTTAACAGCTGGTTTATTTTTCACTATCTCAAATTGATCGTGTCTTTGATTAATACTTAACGCTTGGAAAAAAATTGACTGGTAATAATAAATAGATTATAAATTGTAAAGATATTTTTCTGGTTAATTGTTTGTTTACTTATACACAACTGTTTATAAAATATTCTCTACAAGTACTGATCCGAAACAGTAAAAAGTATTCACTGACTGAAAGCTATAATATCTTGAAGTCTTATAAGCTAATTATTTCCATTTAATCCGGATATTTTCACTCATTCATAAATTATGCCATGAAAAAAGATCAGTCAAAAGTAGAAGTGTAAACTTTGAATTTCTTGAAATAATCTTAAAGTTTCTTTTACCCGTAAAGGAAGAATCGTGATGATAACTGATACATAAGTAATAGTGTAACTAATATAAACGTGATAATTAATATTAATTAACTGCAACCTGTTTCGTGTAATCCACATTTAAATTATCATAATTATGTACTTTAAATGTTTTATTAGATACTGGAACGCGTAAAGTGTTATACATTATTATGACTGTAAATAAGTAATGGTTTAGCATTATTGTGTGTAACAATAATACCTGTACTATGTTATTAAAAAAAAAAAAAAAAAAACATCGAAATACAGGATACACAAATAATAGCAAAATCAAAGCCAGTTTACGCCGTAAAGCACTAAACCCGATTAGCACTTAACATTATTTTCTAAACTTACTGGCATCTTTTAATACTTGACAGAAATAGGTCAAACATTTGAATACAATTATCGCATAACGTATACTTAGTGAGTTTTGGTGCAAGCGACAAAAAATATTTAAATTTATACATCGCAACTAAAGGGTTAAGTATAAAAAGTACCGCAATGCAATACCCACAAGCTCTTTGACATAATAAAATGACATCAAATTAGGATTTCCTCAAACGAGAACCATTATCAACAATCAGAATATCAGATACGGTAATTATTTTAATTTTATGCTTATACAAGAAATCGATGCACGCATAGAAATCAACTGGGTACTAATTACATCACCAGATTCGGTGTTTATTATGATTCTAATTAGTGATGGGCCGACGACTAGTTGACTAGACTACTAGTTGACGATGGAAACTTCAAGTGCGGTTGACTGAATTTTAAATTATAATATTATAGTACTGAAATAAAATATATAGTATTTTGATGGTACTGTTCTTGTTAATCTCATTTAGTTCTTAAAAATATAAAAGTCATAATTAGGATTAATTATTTGTATAATTTGATTTCCTATAGCTCATATAATGGCAACGATGGTTAATCACCGACTAGTCGCATACCTACAACCGAGGCTGAGTAGTTGGCGTTCCCGACTAGAAGGCGACTAGTTAGTCCGTCTCTAATTTTAATGTTAATCTACGAACAGCATTTCGAATCGTTTCACATAATTGGTATCAGTCAGAATCTAGCTTTAGAAGAGATCGTCTTCCCTGCACACACAGACACAAGTACTACGTTATAGTGTAGCGACGAGGTGACCTCACGCACACAAAGACATGTTCACCTGTAGCGATCCACTCGTGTTCACTGTCACATGTAAAGCCGTAGACACACAGGGCTATGGTATTTTCTTATCTAGTTTATATTATAGTGTTTTTTTTTTTGTGAAGTGTAGTGTTTTACGACTATGCTAAATTATGATTCGCTCGCAATAAAAACTAGAATAGTTTCAAAGTTTTTGTTTTATGGATGTTATAAAATCAGCACAATAATAATGACTAGCATGATCATTTTAAAATGATCCAAATAAATCTCACCTGTCAATTTACATGCAATAAAAACGCAAATTTTCCGACACGATCTGAGCTAATGAAATGAATTTTACCGATGGACGAACACTAATTAAATGCAAGGCAATAAAAACAATAAACCCAGTGTAGCAACACTCTAAGCTAAACTCTGACATTCCACTCACACACGCACACATCGAGCGAGTATCGCAACACATCACCTGTCGACTCGACCGCGACCTCCCAACCAGCCAGTACATTATTAATATTGGTCAATACACTCACACTAACAAAGCAAACTTTACAGAAAACCAACCGTATCATTCCAACCACAGAATTCAAATTTAAACGCAACGAATTTTCATTCAATACGATTCTACACGCACACATGCAAAGCAAAGGTGTTGGCTGCATATGTGTGCACGAGACATTGCTTTTGAATGGATACACTTATTGCTGGAATAGTTTTGAGCTCTATTTAACTAAAATTAGGGTTCGTATTAGTTCGTACTAGGAAGTAAGATTGGATAGAGCACAGCGAAAAGTTGCTCTGAGGTCGTGGGAGCCCGCCCGACCGGCGATTCGGTTAGTTATATTATTTTCGAAGATGTAACGGTATGAAATTTTTGATAACATATTCGGGTACAATATATTTGACGTATATTATTGTTTATGGCAGCTATTGTTATTAATTTCGCGTTGTAATGGCGAAAAAATCGAAAAAAGCGTTTTTGATGTTCGGTTTTTGATGCTTTATATTTTATTAATTCAGTTACAGATATTTTTCATTGGTGTTAAAAATAATGATTAGCATGTATATGAGTATTAACAGTGTTATTTTATTTTTTGTTAAAGTTATAATAAAAATATTATGTTATATTTTATTTTGTACATAAGTTTAATGAAATGGGTATCAATGAACAGAAAACTTTTACTGTTTCAAATTGGTTTTTTTTTTAAATTTCCTTGAATTAAAACAATTTTGTTGGTAGACGTTATTTGAATAAGCAATAAAATTAGATTGATAAATTACCAAATAAATTACTAAAAGAGATTAAAAAAAAACGGCACTTATTACATCAAAACATAATTATGTCTAGATTAAATTTAATAAAAATGTGAAGATCTAAATACAAAATTATGTATTATATTTATGCGGTTAATATATTAATTTTAGATTAAGACGGAAATATCTAAGAAAGTTAATGCTTGGAATTTTACCTGAATTCTAGTGTATAGTCCACTTTTTTAAATTTATTATTATTTTTTAAATTTATTTTTTTGGGATGTGAAATAATCAAATGACTTCTTCTACTCTGGGTGGAGCGGAAGGGCTTGTCAGACTCTTACTGACTAAAACCCACCCGTGTTCCTTCTAAAGCCCTTTGCCTTCCAGGACCGCGGTGACTCTTTCGAACAAATTCCGCAACCCTGGCAGGCTCTGGCCTGGCAGTCTGGTGGTGGTTTACTAACAATCATGACAATAGAAAGCTAGGCATATTTAATACGGTGATGCCAAACTAAAATATAAACTTGCATTATCTTCCTCACATCGTTGACTCACCAACTCCAGTAGTAAACAATCATCAATCGATATGATATCATTCTAAACCGAATTAAATCAATTCATTTTCAACGTTTGATCTTACCGCAAACTTTCGCCTAATCATACTTTAAAATTAACTACATAATATACTTTTTACATATTATATTAATTAATAATATAAAAATATTAATCAACGTTATAAATCATAATTGACTACGCGAAATAATTACTTTAATTGTTCCATAATTATATTTTGATCAAGTTGTTAGTGTTGCCGAGATCCCCCATAGGATTTCGGCAACATGAAAGTTAGATTTAGTTAAATCTATAATTTAGACGGATGTTGTATTAGCTGTTTTTATATTTTAATTGATTGTAAACGAGCATACGGCACACCCGATTTTTGTTATTAAATGCAGTTTATTTTTTTTGTTTCAGTTATTATGTTTTAGTTTTTTATGAGTTTAATTTTAAACGAGGCTGGGTGTGTTTACCTATCTATTCATTAGTGATAGTTAGAGGTGATTACTTGTGTGTTATACAGTTATTGAAGAGTTAATAGGGTTATAGTAGTTATTTGAAACTAGTTAGTTTTGTGGTGTATGGCTGTTGACAGTGGATTTAGTGGTATGATTATTTTATTGATACATTTTAAGCCTGGGAAAGAATTTTGCAATTTGGAGAAAGTCAATCGTTTTGATTTTTACAGTCCCTTATTTTCGTTGATCATGGCATTAAATATAAATACACAATAATTATTAATGGCACGTTAGAAATTAAAAACATCTAAGTGATGCGATGGGCTGTTGATAATTAATTTAACCAATCTTACAGTTATTATGCATTTGGCCATTTTCTACAATATGGCATATGGGTACTGTAAAGCTCAATAAAGTGACTAATTTTGTTTAAATTTGAGATTTGAAGATAATTGATAATGTGGTTACTGTTGTAGTTGTGGTTTTAATTATAATTGAAGAAATGCTATCTTTGTTTTAATTTCTATCTAAAAAAAGAACATCGATCATTCAGATTCAGTGCGTCAAAATGTCAAAATTAAAAGAAATGTCAAAACAAACCGTGACGAATGTATGATAGATCTGACATTTGACATCATTGACAAAACTATTGCGATCATCGATCATCTGCTATTTGTGTATCGTCAAATATTTGCACATGAAAGGTCGTAGGTTCAATTCCTGATTGCCTTGATAATTGCTCGGAATTTTAGTATCATGTTTTCGACCTGCATTTTTATATAATTACTAATGATAATGATAATTACTAGTGATTTCTCTTAAACTTGGTTTTATGGTTTATATGTATATGTTACCTTCAAAACATAAATTTTGAAATAAAGACAAACACAGTAATAAAAATGTTTGCCTACTTCTGATAGGTAATTAACACTTTGCAATTATACATATTCGCACCCCACAGTAATTATCAGCAATTAATAATTACGCAAAATCCTTGTACGAACACTCTAACTTTGATTGCAAAATTAACATACTTTAAATAAAATAAAACTACTGAATGTTTAATTATAATTAAACATTTAGTAGAAGTCTGTAATTATGGGCAGAAAAATAAACAGTTCGTATTAATTTTTTAACTTACATTAATATTGAATGCTGATGTCTATGGTAGACACCAAATAAATTGTGCAATAACGGTCATCGACCTACATACATTTCTGACTTTCCTTATATAAAAAAAAAACAGAAAAAAAGACATAAAGCTGTCCTGAATTGACTTCTATTGTTACTACGTTCTCCAGAAATGAAAACCGTTTCATATTTTATTGTTCGGGTAACAACGAAGGGGAAAGGTCAATGTCACAACACTGAATTAGCGAAAAAAAAATCGACACCCCATACATTTCTGTGCGCATAACTCGACAAAATGTACTGAACAGCTGATTTTTTTTCGCGATTTTGGGGTTGGTCTCATAGTAAAAGTTGTTCATAATGTTGAGTACAATGACCCCTTTAGAGGTATTGCGTTTATTCTGTTACACTTTGTATATATAACGCCTTATATTTTTTTTTGACTCTTGACTCTAGTCTAGGTCATAGATGACAGAGACAAAGTCGACGATGGAGCGAGCTTACCCAGAAGAAGCCTGTTCACTCTAATTTTGAAGACATTAGGGTTGTATGCGTTCGGATGTCACCGGTCGCTTGGAGTTTTTTATAGGCTCGAGGCGTATCTGCCACTACGTAGTACAAAAGACATAAACGCGTAGCTAACAAACGAAAAATCACCTAAGAATTATTTTGAATAATTTTCAACTTACCATTCTTAAAGAAACGAGTCGTTTTACAATATAGGAACCGGACAAAGTTTACCCATTCAATCAGACAAACCCGCCCCGATTCAAAATCATTTACCACCGTCTCTAAGTAACACTATAACGGTACTTAAGTGCTGTAGGTGCAAACATGCAGTATATTTATCGAATAGTTAACATTTCTGTTCGTTTGTTTACCCAGCTAATGACTTGGCCGGCTGTTAGAGATCTATTGATGTTATTAGTGGGCTGGTATGAGGTTGTCACTGTGTACGTGCTTACGAGGCGTTGATCGGTTGGTAAGTGTTATAGAAACCGATTGACGATAAGCGATTAACTACTTTTTTGTGTTAAAATTCATCATTACTACCCTTTTTTTTAAGGATGAGAAATCATCAAATGACTTCTTCCGCTCTGGGTGGAGTGGAAAGGCATGTCAGACACTTATTGACTAAAATCCATCCGTGTTCCTTCTAAAGCCCTTTGCGTTCCAGGGTCGCGGTAACTCTTTCGAACAAATTCCGCAACATTATTATCACCCTAAATATATTGTATTGCAAAGGAACTAGCCTTAAACAGAACAAAATAAAAATTAATAAAATATGGATCCAATTAGGCTTCTGAAATCCGTAATTTTGTTGAGAAGAAATTTTTGGGCAAATAGGAATGAAGCCTGTAATATAACAACAGCTTTTATGAGAAACTTGCTTTTGCCCGCGACTTTGTCCGCGCGGAATAGTTACTTTGGGCAGCCATTTTTATTTAAGGTTTAAAAAAGGTTCTTTGCATAGTGTGCGGGAGTTTTAAAAATAAAATAAGGTCTTGAACCGATAATAATCAGAATCTGGCAAGTGATTTCATGTTTAGATCAGTATCTTGAACCTGTCTGTCTATTAGATTAAATTAACTTTCATACATAACTCGAGATTATTCCCAATTCATAATAAAACGACTGTCAGTTATTTATGTTGATTACAATATTAAGCAATATCGAAAGATTACTGTCAATATTGATACTAATCGGGCTCACACGGGAAATCACGCATTTGAAGCAAATTGCCTTTGAATGTCAGCTTCACTTATAAAATATTTCAAAATCTTTAGGCCTAATGATGAATTTAATGCCCGGCCTTCACAAAGAGCTAAATTAATAACCTCTCATTTATCACCTTGCAAATTTAGCACATTTGAGAAAAAACTTAATAATGTACCCTAAATTAAACTTTGGTATTATGAAGGCAAAGTTTAAATTAGATTGTGTAAATTATATAGCCGTTGGTCTTGACAAATTTAATGTTAAGTTGCCGACGATTCAAGCACCGAGTGATTTGATTACTGATCGATGTATTGATTTGTATAGAGTTGGCGTTACCTCTGGTTAAGTGGCATTATATGCTAAGAAAAGTTTTATATGCAAAAAATGCCATTTAACCATTTTGTAACAAAGAAATTTATGTTCTGTGTATGAGACCGCTGTACCATCACACACACAACACTTGATTTACATTCCATTATGCAATGCCAACATCATGCCATCTGCAATGACCTTATACCTAACGTGGGTTCGTTCAAAACATATGAACTCACATATACAAATAGTTACAGAAACTATAACTAAAACATTTAAGCCAGAAATAGTTAAAAAGATCTTAAGGAAAGCAAAAATCTTAACACATTATTTATTTAAATAAACAACCCATATAACAACTCCAGATAATCCGTAGCGTAGTTGTGATACTCGGGTGACGCTCGTGAAATGCGAAATCAGATAGTTACAGCTTTTTGCTCGACTGTACCCGCTCGTGTGCACTTTTTACTGAGACTGTACAAGTGTTGCGCAGTTCAGACCTGGAGATTTTGTATATAGATGTACTTTAGAAAGAAATTGTGAATAGCAATGCAAGAAGTACTACTGAAATAACACGCAAATTATTTTTCAAAAAGGTTAAACGGATGTCTACCAAAATAATAATATAATTCGACTGTTTTGGAATCGAAATATTGGAAAAAAAACTTGACGTTATTGAAATTCCCATTCAAACTGATATAAAGGGACTGCTGTCTGCAGGACCTCAAATATGGTTACAGAATAAAGTATCAGTTTTATTAGGTACTCTATACAAATAAGTAGACAAAAAATGAAAACCAGTGTTTCCCATCACTCCAGGCATCACAATAAAAATAGATATATAAAACGACCCCGCAGACCAACGACTTTTTTGTCGCACAGTAGGATACGAGTAAACGTTCGGAAGCAAAGCAATTTCATTGATCGGAATCTGTGTAATGCGTTGTTACTCCGACAGGTGAAGGAAAAAGTTTGTTGTCTGCGGGAGTCCTTTGGGCTGCAATTGTCACAGGAAACATGATTTTTTTTTATAAGGATGTTCAGTTGTTCACAGTATTTTCTGACAACTGTGTAAGCTTTCGGTAACTTGCTGTTTGTTGTTAAATGGTATACAACGCACATGTATTTGTACAGTTGGTCTATTTTGGAAATATCTCATCGTGAAAACTGGAGTGAGCAGTCATTTCACCATGACACGTCACTTCTTGTTTATTTACCAAAAAATTCACGACGAGATGTTATAGAATAGCACAGCTGGTACGACAACAGGTAGTCGCTTCATGTTATCATCATATCAGCCGACAGACGTCCACTGCTGGACATAGGCCTCCCCCAAGTGTCGCCACAACAACCAGTCCTGTGCGTCTCGCGTCCATTGGCTACCCGCGACCCTCACCAGGTCATCGGCCCACCTTGTGGGAGGCCTTCCAACGCTACGTCTTCCGGTACGCGGTCGCCACTCCAGAACTTTTCGGCCCCATCGACCATCTGTTCTGCGAGCAATGTGCCTTCGGGTTATGTCGGTAACCTTGGTTTTCTTGCGAATATCATCATCATTCCTGATTTGATCACGCAAGGAAACTCCGAGCATTGCCCTCTCCATTGCCCTGTGGGTGACTTTAAGCCTTCTGATGAGGTCCATTGTAAGCGACCACTTTTCGGTTTCATAAGTCGTCACTGGCAACGTGCACTGGTCATAGACTTTAGTCATGAGAGAGAGTCGCCTCATATACCTCTAGAATACTGGTATTCACTTCATATGTAAGTTGAGACCTGGCAGCTGACGCCAACATAGTCAGGAAAAAGCTGGGAAGATTCATTGTGTAGTTAACAAATAATAATATAGGTAACTTTATAGTATTTTTTATACTTAGGCAGTATGCATCATGTCTTTGTCTACTTTTGCTCTTTTATGTTGGTAAGTTATATATTGTGCAACATAATTTAAGAATTGTCAATTTGTTAATTTATATGCTTTTTAAAGTTGTGTTATTTTCTTAATTTTTTTTAACGATTTTCTAATGTTAACCAAATATTAATCTTGGTTTAGTTAAATTTCTTTATCTAGAATGTTATTTTATTGCCAATCAATATTATAATTTTTAATTTAATGCGCTTATCTTGATTTGTTTGTTAATTTACAAGATTTACGACTTGTTTTACATTATTTTTATCATTCATAATTCACAATACATTGCAATATGGGAAATGTATAATTTAAATATAATAGTGCATGTGGTGTTAGCCTGTAAGTATTTTTTGCACTTATAAATGTATATCACGTACTTTTAAATTAAATGTAATTTGTAAACAGTTGTTGGCATAACTAAAAAAAAAAAAAAAAAACGCCC
>NDFZ01005445.1:248830-259306 GCA_002192655.3 Mamestra configurata
AACTAAAAAAAAAAAAAAAACGACCTGCCACTTTTTTCTGTAACTCAGTTCGGTTTCTTTACCGTTTATTTTCTTAATCCCTTTCCCGTTTTATTCTATTCATATTGCCATGCGTATCCTGTACCATATTATTGATTATAAACAGGAAATTCATGAACTCCTCGGATATTATATGAATGAATCAAACGTCGTTGATTCATCAATACCACTGAATCGATTACCTGAGTTTCTTTGTTTCTCAATATCATCTTTATTATCTTTAATTCATTCGAAATTAATACGCCATAAAACTTTAAATCACTCGATTTAAACATACGATTCGTCTAAATTTATACTAAATGTCGCAATGATAATTCACAACCATCCCTAGCCATAACTCTTCATACATATCACCTTGAAAGATGTCACCTTTATGCTAAGGGGTTAGAGTTCAAAATTGCGTAACTGCTGTAAAAGAAGTGCTTATTTGAAAATTCCTAACACGGCGGAAATTAAAATACAATGCTGCCTTCGTATAGTTGAATGTGTGACGTCGGCGAAGTTGAAAGCCGGTGGACGACGATATATCCTTCAATGTAGGGATTAGGGTTGGCGAAATATTTGCAAATTTTTTATTTTACTTTTTAAGTAATTGTTGTAGATGTCACCGGAAAATGGGAAACGCCGTTGTAGAATGTCGTATGTAATTGTAAATATTTTTTCTAAAGAAGACACGGCTATATTGGAAACTTTTGAATTTGGATCGGATTTATAGTAAACACAACATTTTTTTCATAAATCTAATCAAGATTTATTACAATTTAACGGAGTCTGCAATTTTCCGGTAATATGTCACTGATAAACGCATTGAGTAGCCTGTGAGCCGGGTTTTGCTTTTAGAGTGTTAATTAGGAATATGTCAAAGCCTACTTTAAAGCCATGCTATTTTTGTCAGGTTAACAGGCTAAATTAGTACTTTAGATAATTATATTCAATTAAAATTCAGAAATCGGGATTTCTGGGTACTTCACCAAATGGAGATTTATAGATAAGCTACCATAAATAATTATTAATTGACCGTCCTTTTCAGCTGCTCCTGGTTTCGTTTTTTACGTTACTGAGGGTCGTGACTCGATGTTTGATTTCGATTTTGTGTATACCGATTTTTCGCCACTTCATTGTGAAACGGATCGTCGAACTTCAGCTAAAAACATAAATACAAACCCATTTTAACAGTAATTCTTCTGGTGAATGTGAGCAACAGCAGTTTGACATACCTATTTTTTTTTCTACGTCATTGACCTCGTGAACCACTTGAAAATTCTTCGCTCACAACAGAATATATAACTTCAATCGAATAAACACTTATTAAACCTCATTTCAGTGCTAAAAACCTCGCGTAAAGGTCGATCGTATTGAATTAATTCTGATCGTGTTTGGATGCATTGAAATTAGTTATAATTGAACTAACCACAATCTTACTGTTATTGTGATTTCAAACTTTGTAGTTTAAATAAGTCTATGAAAATTCACTTGTTCTGTGTTGTGTCGGACGTAAAATAATAGCACTATCCCATCACTTCCCATGGGTGTCGTAAGAGGCGACTAAGGGACTCAACAGAGTATGGGCAGCAGCATTCTCTGTGCATTGCAACAGCTACACAGCGATCGACAACCCGCCTGCCAAGCGTGGTGATTATGGCAAACCCCCTTTGAGTGAGGCCTTTGTCCATCAGTGGACGTCTTTCTGAAGGATATGATGATGATGATGATGATGATGATGATGAAAATTCACAATATTTAGATAATGACCTTCAGGAAATGTTACTACAATTTAGAAGTCTACTCTGCACTGCTGCACACAAACCTATTTACTCTGAGAAGACGTGTGAAGAATGGATATCCTCATGCTTTTTGCAGGCTGTTAATCGGAGTGGATTTCTATAGTTTCTTCTTTTATGTGACACCAGTTGTCTTCTTTTCATTTCGCTTTGTACCCAGAGTTTGCGAAAATGATAATTAATCTGCTGTACGCCAAAATAATTTTAACACGATGGACGATTTTATTAATGGTAGGAGCTCGTGGCTAAAACATAACAACCGCACGGGTCGGTCTTTAATATTAAGCAACGCTTGCCGGTCTGTGGATGGGTGGCCACCTTAACATACCGAGACTTATCGTACTTTCGCGCCTCGGAAAGCACGATAAGCCGTTGGTTCCGGCTGTCATTTGTAGATCTTTGGCAGTTGTTACGGATTGTCAGAAGGCAAAATATCTGACTCCAGTGTTGCCAAGAAGTGCCGTGTTACCCAGTTAATGGGTTGTTGAAGTCTGATTAACAGTCACTCCACGTAAAATACTGGTATTCAGCTGAATTTACGACGATTTCAATAATTCAGCTTTAGAATAACGATACCATATTTGCTAAAATCTTTGCCATTTGTATTAGTCTTCACGTAAAGGCCAAAGTGTGGGTCAAACGAATAAAATTAATTCTGTTTGTCTTCAAATAGTCCCAAATCGCGTACAGAGTAACTTATTGGTATGTATGTGTTGGAGGCATCATAAAACAGTGAAAGTTTATGGCTCTTATTGGGAGCCAAATTTAAATAAAATGTAGCAACTGGGCCTTCATTATGTTGATTGGTTTAATTATGTGGCATATGTAATGAGATTGAAGGTCGTTTTCTTTTATGGTGTACGCGGAAAACTAAGTGGTTGTAAATGATAAGAGATTTGTGTGGTCTTTGAAAAGGTCCATCTGTTCTAAACACTTTGATTAATACTTTTTGAAATAATACTAGTACTCAGCTGCATAAAATTAGGCTGGAAGCTGATTTCAGGATAGTTTGGAAAAAGCTCGTGGAAAAAGAGAAGAGAAAAAACAGTTAGTAGAAAAAAAAAGATCTCCCGTATGAATGAAGTCTATCAAGAAAAGTTCTATTCAAAACTTTGCATAAATTATCGAGTAATCGTTTCATTGATTTAATCCAGCTTAATTCTTAATTAAACCCTTGAATATTCTCACATCTTAAGACCATTAAATATTATTAGCTTCCTTCATTCACAATTTCCAGTTTTTCCACTGCCACCCCCAAAGGGAGGTTTACCATAATCGCCACGCTTGGCAGGCGGGTTGGCGATCGTAGTGTAGCTGTTGCAATGCAGAGAGAATGCTGCTGCCCATTCTCTGGTGAGCAGCAATTTCCAGTGGCAAAACTTTAAATCCTAAATATAATAATTTTCATAAATTTTCCTCTCAACGCACTGACCAACATCTGCACCAAGTTACACATAGCCACCACTTCAAGTTAAAGTATACCCTATAACCATATACCACGATGCACTAAGTATCAAGTACCTACCTAACTAGCTACTAATGTTCTCGACGACATCAAACAAGCACATCGCTCAAAGATTTACCATCAGATACCCAAAGAGGTTTATTTACCATGAATATAATGTTCGTGCATAATTATTTATTAGATTTGTGCATATTATTTGTTACACTCAGCATAAGAATGTGAGGTTATCAGCGAGATTTATGCGTTATGTGCTACTAAACGGTAAAGGTAGCTTTCCGTAAGGCACATACTTGTAATTATGTGTTGCAAACTTGCAACTAGTGTTTTAATCTTGTTTTGCTTGTTACATGAGGGATTTGTCTTGTAAACTAGTTTTTATACCGTGGCAAGTTTAAACTTAGCCCGTGGTATTTAGTAACTGACTTGTTTCGTGTGAATAAGGCCTAGATTCAATGAATTTAGTACCATACCTAAATATATTTATGATTATTCCTAAATGATTGCATTTTAAACCGTTCAGTCGCATCCCTAATCTCTTCAAAATGAGAGTGAACAGGCTTTTTCTAGGTAAGCTCGCTCCATCGTCGACTTTGTCTCTGTCATCTATGACCTGGACTAGAGTCAAGAGCAAACCCATCTCAAACAAAAAAATATTTGTTCTCTTTTAGAGTTAGAATAAGAATAGGTCATCGGTATCACGATTTCTAATTATGTATTGATGAGTTAGTTTATGTTTCAAATCTGACTCCAGTCTTGCCAAGAACTACGGTGTTACCCAGGTAATGGGTTGTGGCCGCTTCACGTAAAATATTGGTAATTAAAAATGTGTTTATAAATATCGGTATTCTGATGGTGACACTAGAATGTAACCTTTGTTAAATTATGGGAAGTGTCGAATTAATACTGTATTTAAACAATTTATGCAGAAAAAAAATTGTTCTATTAATTCTCAGATTGAGCTAAAAATATTTCCACGCGAATCAAATATAAGTTCGTGTCAACCCTAGCTTCGCGCGTGCGCACACGCGGCAATTTGTAAGCGGCGTCCGCGCAGCTTTCCCGATGCGAGCCAAAGAGGATCAATCTACTCCATATCGATGTGTATCGCCTATTGGCCATTGTGGCTCTACGCTTCTATGTGCGCCTAGTATTTATGACGTGTCTGCTATGAGTAGGAGCGTTATGGTTTGAGTTTTTATGGAGTTTGTACTTAAATATGACGGTTTTGACAATATTGATGAAAATCAAGTTATTTACAGTATTCTTGAACGTCTAAACTAACGTAAATATTGTCCCCAAAAACGCATACACGGCACTTCTTCCTACTGCCTTAGATGGCTTTGGAGGACTTCTTGCAATGAACTCCATATCGATGTGTTTCGCCTATTTAATTGTTTACTGTGGCTCTGCGTTTCTATGTGTGCCTAGTTGTATTAAGGTGAGTTATGAGTAGGAACGTTTTTTAACCGACTTCAAAAAAAAGGAGGAGGTTCTTAATTGGGTTGGATTATTTTATCGTTTTTTCCAATCTCATAAGGTTATTATGAGGTTGGAAAAAACATAAAATATTTTTTCAAATCGGTTCATAAATCGTTGTTTATGAACCTGAAAATATTTTATAAATGAAAGTATAATATACTTTCTAATTGGTTCCATAAAAATTTCACCAAAATTGGTTCAATATGACATTCAAGTAAACAAAGTTGCGTATTTTGCTTTCCTATGTGGGGTCCCACTAAAAGTGAAAAATAAAAAAAGTTCTGACCAAAAAATAAAACTGAATTACCGAAAAAACGAAGAAACAACCAAAAACACCGCCTATCGAAATTGAAAGTTATTTTTCCTTAATGTTTTAAGAGGAATTACTGTGGGTGTATATTTGTATGACAGTTTTGTCATTTTTTTATGAGAGACTTTTCTGGGTTTCTTCCGACCTATTCCATGTCGATTTGTATTCAATTCGTTTTAGTATACCCGCCTGAACACCTAAATAATATTAAAATATTATCACATCAACGCTAAACGCAGGCTAGACGTGTTAATAATATTTTAGGAAGAAATACTTTCTGAAACGGATTAAGGCACAAGAGCTATACATATTATCTATATGGTAACTAAATCTATGTTATGGCTATCTAAGATTATAAATAATAGTACAGTAATAAATATTTAAGCTCTTCAACTACTGCTGATCAGCTATGTACATATGTTTCTATGGATTTAAACATGTCCATTTTAAATTGGATCATTGCCTTCTTTGTCTTTTTTAACATTTGCTCAGCCTAAACAGGAAACGAATACCTGGGGGTATTTAAGTCAAGAGTAAATAGGTTACTTCTAGTCAAGCGTAGCTCAATCTTCGACCACATCATCGCTTACCATCAGGTGAGATTTATCCTTAAACCAATAAAAAACTAGAACAAAAGTTGTAGCCTTCTTTTTCTAGTAATTCTTCTGGAAGCAAAAGGTACTATCACACCTTTCACAATTGCTCCACCGTTTACTAACACTATCCATCGAACATTTATCGTCAATAATAGCTATCGAAACAATAGCGAATGTGATCAGATTCGTAATCGATCCATACGAAATCGAATCGGGATCGAATCGATATGCGCAGGCGCCGATTCGCGCGGAATTTTCCTTTGTGAATATTGAGTTATTGAGATCAATGCCAATGTAGTTTGCATATTTTATTAATGTATTTTGTTTACCGATGTCTTAAGGGATTGAGAGTTTAACTTTAGCAAAAACTAAGAGCTAGCACAAATGTTTTACACGTATAGTAACATAACATTAAATTACACTATAAAACTCGTTTCCAACCTGCATTACTTTAGTAATTTTGTTTATTTTATTTTTTGGTATGCGTCATGCTTGGCATAAGCTCTCTTTCTTTCTTTCTATATTTTAATGTGATACAAATTGTGTATGTCGCATAAAATTTAACCAAAATACTATGGGGTTGTAGTTTTTTATATTCTAAATTGACTTACGTTAACGACATTGTACTATATGTAAAACATTAATGCTTGGCCCTTTGTTGGTAAGATATAGGAATGGGGTGTTCGGACAATACTAATTAAAAAAAAAGAAATTGTAATTTGGGTTCTCTTATATCAACTTCAACTCTTTTGTGGTGCGGGTACCGACTCACCATCTATCTAATTTTGGCCAGCGGGTGTCTTTTTTGTATTAGTTTATTTTTCTGTAAAATTATATTGGGTATTTTTTTATTCCATTGGCCTTGGTTGCCTGACAATAAAACATTATTATTATTATTCTATTCATATATTTTATATTACATATTAATTACATTTTTTTTTTAATATTTCTTTAAAATTATAAAAAAAAAATTAAAAATATAAAAAAAAAAATATATTATTATTATTATATTTACATATTCAGTAGCGGATGTTACTATTATGAAAAAATACAAGAATTACATAAGATCCACTTTAACACGCACCGACCACTTCGACTCAAGTGCCATCTTTATATTCCACTCAAAACTACAAATGTTAACGATTGGTCAAGTACTTGTATTAGGTAACAAAACACAAGCACCCACAAAATTATTTCAAACAAGAATGATTGACGTAAAATGAAGACGATAATGGTTGAAGAAGTAATGTGTTTGGGCAATAGTACTCGATGAGTCTGTACCCCGTACAAACCAAACACAAGTGTATTGACCCATTAATCTAGTTAAACTACTTACATAACACAGTCGCATGAGGCATAATAAGTGTCCATTTATTTATTTGAGGCGCATACACTGCCGTCATCGACTTCTTTAATTATCACACCTTCATCATCTACGATTGTAATTCAAACTCTACATCGTTGACAACTGAGTTGTTTTTTGCATAATAAAAGACACATGTTAAGTTGTTTCTGTACCGCGTTTGGAATATACATTTAAATGGTGGCGTTATACGGATTTGCCAGTTGAATCATCAATGCGTTGCTCGCATCGTACGCCGAGTATTAAGTCGACTTGAACAGATCTAAATGTAAATGCTTAGCAACTCGAATGTAGAATAAGGTTTTATTTTTTTGTAAACAAACTTCGGTATTTCTCGTGATCATTTGTTCATTTATATACATGACACAAACAATGTTTTTCTATTGACGGCCGTTAGTTTTTAAACAGGTTTGTTTTCAAGTTCTCGATTGCTGGATACCTACATTGTAATGTCCTTTACTTCAAGTCTCTTGACAATCTATAAGAATGTACCAGTAATCTTTATGAGAATGCTGGACAAGATTCTATGGTGATCCTTGAAAAAGAAGTACACATGCGGAATGTATTGGCGGTTTATTGCGAAGCTGTTAAAGTCTTCACGCTCTTTTTACAAGGACGAGCAGATCTAAGATCTAAAACGACCATAAATATACGGTTCACTGGTAACTGCAGTAATGCAGAGAAGTCAGTACTTAGATTTAAAGATAAGTATTTAAATGCCTATGGTGGATTATGGGAAAGGAGCTAGGTACTGCTTGTAGGCTGTATGACCAGCATTAAAACAAGACAGAAAAAATTGAATTAATCTGCTGCAAGTAACTCTAATTCTTTATGAAAAAGCAAACCTACTTCATAATCCTAACTGTGGGCTAAAATAAACAGGACAATATTCCTTTAATCATTGTTTTAATAAAAACACTTATCTCATATTTTTTTATTATTTCTAGATACAAAAACACCCCCTTAAAAGATGCAAAAATATAACACAATTCAACACTATATTTTAATAAACACGTCTCCTTTTTAATCGACTTCAGAATACCAGTAGAACATTAAAATATAATAAGTTTCCTACTCGCCTATTTCGCTTGAGGCATACTCGCTAATTTGTTTACATACCAATCTTAACTCGCCCGTTTACTTGCCCGGTCTGAACGAGGCGTTAGCGATTATAATCGAATCGTTTTGCATATCGATACTCGTGTTCAAACCGATACTGTTTGCCTCTGAGTTAGGATATTTGTTGTGGATACTAACGATGATGTCCACAGTAATGTTTCCATAAACGGGGAGTGTTTCTCGAAACTAGTACGGTTGAATCGATTCTAAAACGAAGCGTACACTGAATCATATATTTGATCGGTTCGATGTATGGATAAGGATATTGTTATCGGTTTAAGAGGTATCCTGTTTTGGTGATTGGATTTTGTTTAGTTATAGGTTTGATGTTGGTTTTGAAATCGTGTTTATGAGATACTTATGTATTCTGGGAAAAAGTTAGGGATCTCAATACGAGTGAATTATGGATTTATTGAAATTTTGTTTGAATGCTCGTTTTGAATACTGATTCTGATTATGATGACAGTCACATGTTGTTTATTATCTGCATCTCATAATAACAATCTTAACAATTCAAACTTTTATTTTGTCATCATTAACTAAAATAAAAAGGTATTCTGTCCTAATTTCATCTCCAAAAACTATCTGTACCATTAAGAAAAAATTAAAAAACATTAACCACAATTTACTATCCTCATTTCAATATTAGATTAAACCGACGCGTCAATTACTGGCGTTAAAAAATAAATTGTCATCAAAGATATCAAAATAATCGACTATGCGTGTTCATTTGAGTGAGCATTGCACTAGAGCTCACTCCATATCATTCTAACCTTATTTACGACCCTAAACCGATAAAGCTCAATAAAGTAAAAGATAAAATAGGTACACAGCGTCACATACACTTTGAACTGTGAAAAAAGGGTACATTACAAATAGATTTCTTGGGCAGTCGTTTGAAGGCGTCCAACCGTGGATTGAAATCGACTAAACGATTTAGGCGAGCGTAGTTATCGATAGAATGTATCGAATGATTACCGTAATGACAATTTATGCGTGAGTCAAGTGGAATATGTAAACGAGGCATGGATAAGTGTGGCAGTCGGTTCATTTTAATAGGACCACCCGTGTGAACCTGAGCTTATGTGTCGTGATTTGTTTGAATTCGTTTTTCTATGTTTATTGTTTGGTTATGAATGTGGCTGATAAGGTTACCTAAATCTTTCATTATTTCGATACGGTTATAATGTTGGTTATAGAATTTCAAAATTGTGTTCGACGGAGATTTTTTGAAAATTTATTGGAATCGGTGTTAAGTTCAGCTCGTTAAACTATTTTATCGGTTAAAGCTTAACGTGATTTATGGATCACGTATCGTACATGTTTAGCATACTATAATCAATAACTCGTTCAATATCGATTAGTGCTCTTTGGGCCCGTATACGCCGATTGCTATATTATATTATAGTCATGAAAAGCAAAATTAAAAAATTATAGGTCTTCATCATAAATGTCTAGTCGTCGTTTAAAGTAGGTAGAATGACGGGAAAGCTTTCCCAAGTAACTTTTCAGATCACTTTTGGAGGAAAAAAGCAATAATTGCTAGGAACCACACAATATATGCCACTACTAATAATTTATATAAATATGGTTATGTAAAGGCCAACCTACAAATAAATTAAAGGTTACTGCAAACCCTTGAGATACCAAATCAAAACTCGAAGGTACAAATTATTTTGATTACATGCATTTATTTTTTCCGATTGACAAATTGATTGATTCGAATCAATCATTATCATCTTGGTTTGAAGCGTGAAATTGTAACTAACAAATAATTGTTTCGACACGAACTTATTCATCATTTTGTTGTTTCATAACCGCCATTTTTTATTGTAACAAATAATATTTATATTTAGAAGATCCTTTTTTTAATTATTTGTGAAGATTATCAATCATTATTAGTTACGATTGTCAGTCAGTTCTGACCGCTTAGAGGTCTAAGTATCGACAGGTAAATTAAAAATTGTTTATATTTTTATTTCAAAGAATATTAATAGTCTTATTGTTTGGGTAAGAAAAAACTTGGTTTCTATCTAGTAATATGTTTATTGTTTACGTATGATTTGCTGAAATAAATATGTCGGTTTAGCCCACAACAAAAATAATCGCAAAAAGTAACATATAACACAAAACTAAACGTTTCCAAACGTCTTTTATAATGCGCACAGCAAAGAATGGAACTCTCTGCCTGCGTCTGTGTTTCCGAACGCATACAACCCTAATCTCTTCAAAATTAGAGTGAACAGGCTTCTTCTGGGTAAGCTCGCTCCATCGTCGACTTTGTCTCTGTCATCTATGACCTAGACTAGAGTCAAGAGCAAACC
>NDFZ01005445.1:259777-400354 GCA_002192655.3 Mamestra configurata
TGCCTGCGTCTGTGTTTCCGAACGCATACAACCCTAATCTCTTCAAAATTAGAGTGAACAGGCTTCTTCTGGGTAAGCTCGCTCCATCGTCGACTTTGTCTCTGTCATCTATGACCTAGACTAGAGTCAAGAGTAAACCAATATTAAATAAAAACAAACCGTCTCCAGCGATTTAAATGGGTGGGCCCATTTAAATGGCTGAACCGATTATGATAAATTTTAGCTTGCGAGCGTAACAAATATAAGTTAGAATAACAAAAGTGGATTTTTATCATCTTTAAATAAGTTTTCAAGGGTCCAAAACTGGAACGTAGATTCTAACACTCTCCCAAACAGTCCTATCGTTTTAGAGTTTAATTACTTGTAATTATCTCCAATAAACTTGAGAAGCTACTACTGCCACAACATTGTGTCGTGTGCGCCGATGCGTGACGAATGCTTATGCGCTAGAGTAAGCAAGATTATGATAGGGATCTATGTAATTATGTGATTAATTTGTTTGAAAGTGAATGTGTGTTGTTTGTTTTTCAATTCTGAGATTATGGTCGGTGTAATTAAACATGGCTATGACGGTAAACGATGTAAAACGGGACTAAGGCTCCGCTGTCCGTCCGTCTGTCTGTCTGTCCGTCCGTCACCGGGCTGTAACTCATGAACCGTGATAGTTAGACAATTTTCACAGATGATGTATTTCTGTTGCCGCTATAACAACAAATAATAAAAATTAAAAAAAAAGGGTAGCCTTCATACAAGAAACATATTTTTTTTCGGCTTATGGTACAAAACCCTTCGTGTGCAAGTCCAACTTGCACTTGGCCAGTCAAAATTGCCTATGTGCTAGACTATATAATCTATCTCTGTGACAAATGTCATCCAGATCCGTTCAGCCGTTCTGGTGTAATTGAGTAACAAACATCCATCCGAACTTTCGCATATTATAGTAATTAATTTTTCCGAAGTTTGTTCCTTACAACATAGGTACATAATACTAGATCCTACCTTTACGAATATTTAGTCTACCTTTTTTAGCAACTTTGACTCAAATAATGCTTTTAGGTTAGATAATTACAAGGTGTTGTTATCTGATCGAGGCTGTTGAGGGGATTCCTTGGTCATGAAAGTTACGTAGAACAAAAGAGTTCAACGCGTTAAATTATTTAGATTTTCAACGATAGTTTGGCTTACTATTAACTCTTTTATTTAAAACCTATATGACCTTATTTACTATATGCTTTTCCGTCTTTTACGACGGAACCTTTATGCCATTGACACTTCATAGTAGGGAGACAGGACTTCAAGTCCATTTGAAACGAGTACATAAAATCAAGGATAAACTGAGATAGTAATGAAAATATACAATTTCTCAAATTCGATACAGTAATTTTAATAATTCTTACCTACATATTTTCTTTATGTTATGTTTAATATGTATTTATGTATCTATTTTAGTAGGTATATGGTATTGCTTTGTTTCTATAGTAACTTTATATTTGTACCAGGTGCAATCCCATTTCGTGTCCAGGCTATCCATCCCAGGTGGGAAGATATCGCGGATTGCGATAAGGCTACTAATTGAATACAATAAAGTATATATAAATAAATAAATATACAAATGCGTAGATATTGCAATTTGTACCGGAAAACGTCGCCAAGTCCTCTCGTTCCAACAGTTCAGAGGTTAAATTGTATATTTGAATAATAAGACCGTAAAAGTTTGAGATAGATATCCATAGGGAGCGATGCGATAGGCGAACTATATTTTTAGTTCACATGAAAGGCAAGTTTAGCGCGGTGGACTACTTTGCACAATGTCATAAACGCCGTAAGTGATTCCAACTTGTCAAATAAAATTATAATGATTTGGATTTATTTATAATAGTTCTAGTATCTTTGTATCACACGGGAGATATTACAATTAAGCTTTATAGTTTTGTCAATATGGTAATTGCATCCGTTTTGCACGTCAAAAAAACTGATGTTTAATACAATGCGATGTTATGAAAACATCTCTAAGCTCTTTTGTGATGCCAAATCTAGAGTCTAATTTTATTTATCTTTTCACAATGGTGACTGCATAATGATATTTGAAGCAGTCCAATTATCTTAATTTTTAATATTCAATAGAGATCAAAATATCACAAAAAGGTTACGTACCTATCGTGGTAACAAAAATAAAAAAACGGATATCGTTATAAGACATTGGTCATCAATAATGATGAATGTAAACATCAAACTAATGATAACATGTTTAGTTTATCATTTGTGTTTAAAAAAAATAGCTTATTCGATTGCAGCATGTAGATTATAATGAAATGGAAAGGAAGTTTTTATGCGATTCTTAAGATTTTGCACTGAAAAAATAATGATTCCGAGTAGAATAATTTTTGCTTGTAAAAAAAAAATTGTTTAGCCCAGATTCAGACAAAATTATAATATTTGACTGGCTTTGGGTTAAATATTACCACTGGATATAGACCAAATCAGTGAGTGTACATTCTATGTATTATCACTTTCTTGAATATTTAAACTTGGTATTACGTTTGAACGTAAACGTCAAAATAACCAAGAAAAAAATCATAAGATATTTCTTTCTGCGAGAAATCAAATAATTTATATCTTAGGGAGAAATTGCTATAAACAAAATAGCATAGTATCGCTCTCAGTACAACAAATCCTAATTTCATAAGGCACAGTTTTGTAACGAACCCGAGTGTGCGTTAAGAATTTTAATAGTGTTTTTTGCATGCGTCTGTGCCGTTCAAAAGGTCATGTACAGCTGTGTCATCTATTCGCATGATCTGGGTTAATATTTTACGTTTGCCAATTAATTTTTGTGTTGAATTTTTATTCTGTGGCTATGCTAGATTTGAGAGGTAAGTTTTTCGAAATAAGGTTTGTCTCGTTTTTCTTTTCAGCATTTTCAGAATAAAGCATGATGGCAAGTTTGACTAGTGACACAAAGATGGTTGAAGAGGACTTGGCCTCGATTGACCCATGACAAAAATGGTGTCGATTAAAATGGTTTATAAGCATACCCGCAATTGCCTGAAATTAGGTAGAAAATGACAACGTAAAGACGATGATGTTTAATTTAGATTTAAAACATTTTCATCCGCATTGATGAGTAAACATCAAGGTAAAGTTGTAGAATATTAATTATTCTACACGTGCTAATGCAAAACCATTAGACAGCCTAATAAATTAAAGTGTTTTTTGTTGTATCTCAATCTCGGAACATCAAAAACTGATTTAGTTTTAGTGTATCTCGATAATTCGATCACGCACGACATTTTTTGTATCCCATTAATTTCTGATCTCATTAATAAAACCTGTTTTCAATTAGAAAACACCATCGGGAATTATACAGTTGTCATGATACATCAAATATAAGAACTATGGAAACATTCTTGTGCTACTAAAGATGTTAATACTACTATAAGAATTTTGTGTTTCCACAAAAGCAGGTATTGATTTAATTTATATTATAATGTTAAGTTGGTGACTTATGTTCAAAATTTACATTAAAATAAGATTTATTATGTGTTAATGCTATTTTGTCATTTACTGATTAGGGTTTTAAAGGTAAAAAGATGACAAAATTGTTGACCCACTATTTTTGCCTGGTTGATGATAATAATTTCGGCTGGTGATATTTCATCTCTCTCTGCATCTCTACTGGGCAGAGTACGAGATGCTAGCAACAGCATCCTCAAAATAAGAAGTGAGGATATTACTTCTCCAATTTTAAAAAAGATGGTGAGGATGGTGATAAAATGATGTCCCAATGAAACATTATCATTTTAACATTATCTTTTATTTATTATTAATATCATGTCACTTTACTAACAATAGTTTGTAAGTCATTATTGTAATTACTAACACATTGGATCTTAGTCATCTGAATAAAGGAATTATTATTATTATTATATTTTGAATCAACCTGTCTCTAGTATTCCAGGTACATATATGAAAAGCTTCATGAGTCATACGATCATTAATAATAAACTAAAGTATTTATAGCTACACTGCGATGACCAATCCGTGTGCCAAGCGTGGCGATTATGGCAACCCCCCTTTTAGGGGAGGCCTTTGTCCAGCAGTGGACGTCTTTCGGCTGATATGATGATTATGATGATGAAAGTATCTATTAAGAAACAAATCAAGTATCTCGACTTAGTTAGCACACGAGCTTGTCGACATGTGTAATGTGAACTCGGCTGTCATTGTGCCGATTGTCGTTACGGCCAATGGCCTCATTGCCAAAAGCTTCGACGACCATCTGTTGATGCTATTGGGTAAAGGGCATGATACTGAAGGCAGTAGGTACTCCTCGATACGGCTCGAATTGTGAGGAGGTTCCGTTCTCTGGAGCCCTAAACACTGGTAGCTTGCTCCCGACACCGGCGGACTACTTTAATATTTCTAAATGTTTTTTTTTGTAGTGTGTTTTTTTAAGAAATATTTCATAACGTAAATTAGTATGTCATCATCATCAACTGCCTAGCCTTTTCTCAACTATATTGGGGTCGGCTTCCAGTCAAACCGGATTCAGCTGAATACCAGTATTTTACGTGGAGCGGCTGCCTACCAGACCTCCACAACCCATTAACTGGGTAAATTAGTATATATGGAAAATAAATAAATATAATAATAACTAATGCATCTATTAACCAAAATAATTTAGTGTTTGTGCACACTAAATTAATTTGCTTAACAGATACGTTTACGACAAAATGAACTTAAGTCACTTTGTTCTGATGCAAATACCTGATAGCGCTCTGATGGGCGATACATACTAAGGCAATTGCGTTTTTAAGTCTGTTCTAGGTAGCCGGTAGAAAATCTTGAAATTTCGTCATAAAGGAATATAAAACAACTGACATCGGATTTCTGAATTCTATAAAAATATAAGCAAAATAAAAGATAAGCAAAGGTTGACCACGTTAAAGTTTATTAAACCTCTTCCGACAGCTTTGAGTGATGTGCTTCTAAACTGTTGCTCTGACCTGACCTGTAATAGATCTTAATTATACCCACACGGGTATTAATATACCATAAATATCTCTACGTACAACACTATAATAGTACGTTTAAAAACGTGCAACGATTGAGAGCAATCGATTTCATTACATGTTGGGGGCGTGGCTGAATCGATTCCGATGAACTGCAAGAATCGAATATTGAGTGATAAGTCGGACCACCGAGCGAGTAACCAAACATTTTGGCACATAAACCATCCGTGATTGCACACAATTTGATCCTCATTGCAATTACATTTGGATTTCGAATGTTTTCTACGAAAATCGATTTTATTACGGTGCGTTCACATCGGGAGCGACTCTCTGGGTTGCCAATAATTTTATTGGCAATCATTATTGCCATAAGTGTTGCCTGATTGAAACTGAAGTGCGTAATTCGTACTTGTATCACCGTTTCCTATAATAAGGCCGTGTTGGTATAATTTAACGGAGAAAACTAAAGGGCAAAAGATGTACAGTTTGTTTCTTGGTATTAAAATAATAAGAAAAATGTTACTAAAAAGCCCGCTAAGTTTTTTGACACTCTTGTGTTTGACGAACACCTCTATATAAAATTTCATTATTGTAAAACCTGCTAGAGCTACTAAATGCAATTTAGATTTATAATATTTTTATTATTCTTTCCTTTTTTATTTAAAAAGTCCGTTAACCTCTGTGTCATTGCGTACAAAATAGATATGATTCATTTTGTACAAAATATCGTGCAGAACTGGGGCAATACCAATGATATTAAATGTCAATCAATACGTTTAAGAATGGACGTTTTGCATTTTAAATGGGAGTTAATTTACCAAAAATCTTCAGTAGAATCAATTTGTATATATTTGACATTTTATTGTTGACTTTTACGAGTTACACATCGATAAATTAGCGCCAATCAGATTTAAGTGGCCAGAGCTTTATCGATTTTAGTTTTTTTTTTTTACTTTTTTTAAATCGATTAGTTATCATGCCTTTAAATGAATGCTTTGAATAGCAGTTGTCAGAAAACTAACTAATATTATTTTTTTAAGTTGAATTTAAATCACTGTCAATAGAATATTTAAAAATAGATTCATAGATAAACATTAACTTTTCAATGTCAAGACATTTTGAAACGAATCTAATCTTCAATCAAAAATAAATACAAGATTCATTATGAAATATTTAACAGTAGTAAGTGACTGAAATCAAGCTAAAAATACAGCTCTCAAAATCTCAGACATTAATTGACTGATATGGTCAAATGTCAAAGTTTTTTTGAACTAGCTACTGCATTCAAACTAAACTTTATTAACACATCTTGTTACAATCTAAGTCAGTTCAGTTGATATTTCTTTCATACAAAACTTGTCCAGTGAACTTTTAATGAGCAGTATATTTGATACCAGAAAACTTTAACAATAGACCCAATCAAGTCAAAAAACCACAAAACGTACTACCGTTACCGATTCAGTATTCGAAACCGATAGAATCGATTATAATCACGCTCGATTCAATATCGATACAATGATCGACATAGTGACGCCTTGTCCAGCTCTAAGATGGTTCTACAATAGAAAAGAAAGTGTTAAGTCTGCTAACGATGTTTAAATTTGGAATATGCGTTAGATGTTACCAATAATAACTGTTATTTTGAAGCGAATTCTTCTTTATGTCAACCTTCCTGCTTTCTCTTTGCGCGAATGTTTTGACAGTTGGAGCTGTCAATGTCAGATTGGGACAATGTGATTGATCTCTAGAGCGACAATGATATAAAATGTTTAGCTATACTTTTTTACACACCAAACTTTTTTAATCTAGTTAGTTCATGTCTGGAATTAGTAACAAAGGATGACTTTGAGATCTCATTAGGAAGCATGATTCAGTTGTTCTCGAATGTTGTCAAGTACCTTGTCCACTTGCGAAGTACTAAATTTTAAGTACGGTACATAAAAAAATCCTTAGTTCAAAATTAAATGGCAGTAACTACTATTTGAAGTGTCACCTAAACATCAAATAACTCACGTCTATTTTCCGTGAGTGTAGACAGAAACTACAGAACGCCACCTCCGCGATTCTAACATGCTCCTTTTGCTTCATTGGCGTGCACGGGTCCCCTATGTTGTTTCGAACGCCGCTGTTGCGACGCACGCTGTTGCGAATTATTTTTCCACTGCCTCACAGGTTCCAAAGCTCATGGACTCGAATGAAGTAGTCGCGAAAGACGCTGTTTCGAAAAACATTTTCACTGCCTCATACGCTCGAATGCTTGTGATTTCGATTTATTTAGTCATAAAGTGTACAGAAAAATATTTAAGCAGTAATTAAATAAAATCAACAAATTCGGTGTCAACATCATCATTTAATATTATTAGGTCATAACTAATTGCTTTGATTTCTACATACCTCACTTTTCTGAAGAATATCCTAATTTATAAAATAACAAATGCAAAAAGAGATTTTTTGTTTATTAAGCTTTCCCGCCTAAATGACCGAACCGACAATGTCAAGGAAACGTTTATTGGCTATTTTAACGCGAGCAAATCCCACCAATAAAACCTGTGTATGTCTTTCTAGGACGTCTCCATCTCGAAGACACCATACCGAGATCTTTAGATTGTCAATAACCCTTGAAAATTACCTAACCCTGAAATTGCAAGCTCACAGTTTTCTATAACAGTCTATGACCTTTGTCATAAAGCCGACAACGGTTGGCAAGCGGAAAGCGGATGGCTCTAAAATTAATAGGAGCGATCCGCCGATGAACGGTTTCACAAGTACATCACCATAATCAGAGCAATCAGCTGGCTCATTTTGGGTTAATATGGAGGTTGAATGGTTGCATTCAACCTCCATATTAACCCAAAATGAGAGTTTAACGTTCTGAAGATTTGATATACCTAGTTCATTATTTTGATTGAACTTTATCGTTGCAGTGAGATAGGAAGAAAATTTCGACATTATAAGGAAATTTAAATTATGATTAATGTGATATGCTTAATGGTAGATAAAGTTTGTTGTATTTTTAAAGTTCATGCATGGGGTCGAATCAAGGACTAGTTCAGTCATTTGTACTTTTTGTGATAAGTCAATTAATGCTTTAAAAAAACTCTGAAGCTCAAATCAAATAGATTATAATATGTATGTATTTAGAAATATATAAGCATGTTTATCAGTTGTCTGGTTGTCATAGCACAGGCTCTGCCTAGTTTGGGATTGGATGACCATGTGTGAGCTGTCCCAAGATGTATTATATTATATTATTATTTCAACTTCTCTTCCTAAGGAACCGCTGCTTAATTTTTTATTGTGGATTGGGCTTGCCCTTGACCACAATCACGCCTGATGGAAAGCGATGGATGAGGTCTATGATGGAGTGAGCCTGCTTACAAGATGCCTGTTCGCTCTTGCTTTAAAGGCAGACGGGTTATGTGTGGAAGGTAACACAGACGCTGGCATTTGTCAAAGTTCCCAGATTTTATGCAAAAATATGTTTTGCTTTGGAAAATGCGGTTAACTTTAATATCACAAGAATGGTGCTTTTGCAGTTACTTAGTTGGCTGTCTAAATATGTTCAAAGAAAATTAAAAAAAAAACTTTTAGAAAAAGTTTAATGCTGCACAATCATAGTGTATTAAATAATGCAAATCTTCAAAATCTCAAGCCAAAGAGGATGTTTGTCTGTACGGTTAATTAACAAACTCAACAAAAGCTTTCAAAATACCTAAGTGCATAACTTTAGATAATGTCTGGGACAACAAGAGCGAACCTCATAAAGAATTCAGTCCAAATACCAGTTCATATTTAAGTATTTATTTTTAAATGAACTTTATTTGTTCATCTACATTTACTATTCAAACAATTTGCTCTAAAATTTCTCCGACAAGTCTCGTATATTTATCTGATATATTTGCATATACTATACATACATGTCCAAAAATCTTCATAAATTATTCATGGTGCGTATGCGCATTATAAGTCATTACGATATCTTCGCAAGCGATGCCGCTGTCTTTAAATTTCAATTTCTTGTTACTTTTGATTTTAAAAAGTGCCTTTTCTGAATATTAATGCAAAATTCAGTTAATGTACCTTATTATGGATCTAAAATTATTTTTAAGTTAAAATTATATTTTTTCGTAAAATTGTGTGGTGTTTGACAAATTTTTAAAACACTGTTATTGCAGCCTTAAATTTAATGGATCTACAACATTTATAATAAATATAATAATAAAATTTTTTTAATAACTTATTTTTTTCACCAAAACAATTATTTATTTCTCGGAGAAACGTCTAATTCATTGTACCATTTATTAATTCAAAATTATTTCAGTTGATTAACAGTAGTGTAATTAAATTAATTTAGTCTAAAAATATTTTCAAATTATGCCATGAACTTAAAATACAAACTTACCTATTACACACAAAAAATGCGACAGTTTAAATTGGTCGGCCATTTTTTTTTTCAAAGTGTCGGTACGAATTGAAGTTCTTCTGTTGGTAATAATTCAATTTAAGCATAAATGGTCGTAAATATACGTAACCAACGATACGGAGTGTTCGCGTTACGGTACATTATAAGTACTGATGGCAGAAAAATATACATTGCAGCATTTTTTTATTTAGATGGTTTTGTTCTTGGTTGTTCTTATAATAACTTTACACTAGGTATTGTTAAAATAAACTATTTTTCTTTAAGTAGGTTTAACCAATCTAATCGCCTGTTTTTCTAGGAGAGTAAGAACAGATGAGAAATGAAATATGAAAAGAGAAAATTTACTTATTATTTATTCCTCGATAGCATAAAATATTATTTACAAAAAAAACTAGTCAAGGAACTGCTATCTAAGGACAGAAAGTACCTATAACGTGGTTGGAAGTAACAAATAAAAAATTAAAAAGAACTGTCCCCCTACAAAGAATGCCAAAAAAACTGGCCCAGACATTTTTCTGTCCTGTCAACCGTCTCAAAACTTAGCCGAACTCATAAACAATAATCAAGCGCAACGTCCAACATTTTGCAACAACCAGTTTTGATATTAAATTTCCCTCTGTACCATCGGTATGGAGTACGATGTCGATTATTGAAAAGTGTGCAAATTATAGGGTCATCGATATTATTCGTGGATAATGGACGCCCGAATTACTGACCCCGACGCCATGTTTAAAACTCTTTATAATTTATAATGGCCCACATATTTCGTGCGTCAAGTGTACTTCAATATATTTATGATTTTAATTATATTAATTTTATTTCTTTTAGGAGTTAAATGGTTGTTATTAGTTCTGTTTTGCTGTTTGTACTATATTGGTGGCAATTTAGTTTTATCCTTTTTATTTTTGGTGGAAATTTTAACAATGACTCTATACATTATTTTCATTTCAGAAGAAAGTCGTCTTCTGGTCTCACTGGTCATTTTATCAGAGGCCTTCTCTAGTGTCGTTACATCGACAGCTCCTGTTTGTATCATTCAGTCTTCACCAGGCTATCGGTCCACGTTGTGGAAGGCCTTTCAGTGCTGCGTTTTCCAGTACGCGATTGCCACTGCAGAACCTTTCCACCCCATCGTGCCACCAAGTAAAGGAGTGTAGATTAATGTACAGAATAGGACCATCCCATCACTTCCCGTGGGTGTCGTAAGAGGCGACTAAGGGACTCACCAGAAAATTGCATTAGCATTCTCTGTACATCGCAACAGCTAGACTGAGATCACCAACCCGTCTGCCAAGCGTGGCATCTCCCCCTCTTGGGGGTGGCCTATGTTCAACAGTGGACGTCTTTCGGCTGATATGATTATACACTGTGAAGACATTACTGAGGTGATATACTATTGTTCTTGTTCTAAGAACACGTTAGATCTATAAAACTTTAATCGCTTCTTATAATAACTTACGACCTAGTTTTGCCATTACATCCTAGAAAGCTAATTATGAATTTAACGACCACATAATGCAGTACCGTAGTTCAAAAGGCTAAACTCCTCATAATAAGTTTGGTGTCATCGCAACGCATAAATGTTGAGCTATAATATTCGAACCCTAATTCCCTTTCATTTGCCTGCATTCAAGGTTTTGATAAAAAGCCAAACTAAGCTACTTAGCGTTTAATGCCACTATTAGACATTAGCTAAATTAAATTTGACTTGTGTAAATATTTCTTACAAAAAGCGTATTAATATAGTAAATGTCAAAGTAAATGCCTTTTGATATTAAACCTTTAGTATATTATGAAATAAGTTTTTAGCTTTGAAGCTAGATTGAACGGGAGTTATGGCGAAATTAAATGGGTAATGTACCTTATGGTATATGTCGTCAGATCAGAGATATAAATATGTGACATACTTTATGAAATGTAAGTTGTATCAAAAGTAATTTGTCATTTTGAATGGTAATTTAATAATTAAATTGTCAACTAATGTGGTTCTTTGTTAAATGATTTTATCAGACAAATATCCACTTAAATAATTGCCCATTAAAATTTGTATTTTTGTATTTGTTTACCTGTATTACAATTTACATTTGTGATGTAAACTGTAATACAGGCTGTAAAACAGTTTTAGTGCGAGTTTACAGGTGCAGTTTGTATTCGTTAACTTAATTGGTTGTTTTTGTCTCCCAAAACACCATTCAAGGAAGGAATAAAGTTAAATAAGAACTAGAGTTCTTATTTAGCTTTGACTATGGGTGACCGTCTTAACATACCTCTGTGCCTTGAAAAGCACGTTAAGCTGTGACTCCCGGGTGTAATTTTACATCTTTGGCAGTCGTTACGCGTCGTCAGAAATCCGATACGTACAGTGACCATTATTGCGTTTTATTGCGGACAATCCCTAAAACAAATGGCACTGGTTTAAATACTTACATCCATCAGGCTGAAAACCAATAATAAATAAATAACATACTTTATACTAACAATTTGATATCTGAATGAGTAAGACCGTAGAAGGTTTTAACGCAACAACGCCATCACTAATTTGTTTTCTTCTGATACCGAAACCTGATTAGAAAATCAAGCTGTGGTTTCCGAAATCTAACTTTTTATAACAACAATAAATCGCAAACTAACGATCGGAAAAACTATCAAACACCTACGATCAATTAGGAACACAAGATTAACTAAACCAACATACTAAAACAATGAATAATGACCCTTAAAACTGAATACTAAAGGGTGTAATTAGCATAAAGAATCTTCGATCCATCGCCCACTCCTTGTTTTTATTTTGTCATTTGAATAAACAGTTAATTATGTTAAGTATTTAATCGGAGATAAAGGGAAAAGTATATTTTTTGTATGTTAAGATGGTTGACATTTATCATGTTTATACGATTCTGATTATAATATATTGATAACTGATACGTGACACCAATTATGAAAACAAATCATTTCGTAACTCTTGTGGTCGAAAAGTTCAGAAAGTTTTTTATGTAATGACCCTTACATGGGGAACGTCTGCGTAAATATTGTTCTTCATTATCTTAACGGTATAAGAAAATACTTTGGCGTAAACATTATTATTTTGTTCGATAATTCAGACATCTTATTTTATTGAGATTTCTCTCCTGTACCTACCACAGTTCCATTCAAAACTCTTTTTGTGTACATTGCCCTAAACAAAACAAAATCAAACGAATTTGAATATACAGAACACGGAATTATAAATGTTTGTTTTTGAATTGCGTTTCCACCGTAGATGTGCGAGGATGCGTAGAACGGAATGTGTTTGTGTTAACCAATAGAATCACTTCATTTACCTAGCCTCGCTACATGCTAGGTAAATGAAGCGATTCCATTCGTTCTTAAAAACACATCCCTCACTACGCATCTCTGGTGGAAACGGACCCTTAGATCGTCTTTCAAACATCTGTGTGTCTTTTTTTACATTATTTACTTAGGTATTGAATATTCTTGATCTCTTGTTCAAACTATACAGAGCAATTTCCGAACTTAAATACTATCTTTGAGGCCGAAAAATTATATTTCCCTACTATCCCCCACAATTATTTTTTTGAGTTTCTCTAGCAGTTCAAACTAGGAGGTTGTCGACTGCTTAACCGGACTTGCCTGTGGCGGCCTTAATATAAATATTAAAGCCTCCAGCCAGGGCTTATAAAAACTTACAAACTAAGCGACTACACGCTAAGGGAACCCCCTGTGGGGTACGAGCCTCGGTTTAGGGCGTCGCTGGGGGGAGGACAACTAGGGATGGGTCGGATCGAACTAGGATTATTATTTGGGGACGAATTTAAAACTATAGGCTCAGCGGCTCGAGCAAGGGTCGGGGCGGATCTCTCACAAAGGATTTTACCAACATTTATATCGATACCCTTTCTCCTTAATATAATATTGAATCCATTAGTAATTTAGTATCTTACAACAACCACAAGAAGGCATAGAAATCACGACTCCAGAAGATATCTTTTCTAATGAATATAATTCACACTATCACAAAGATAATCATAGTGCTCGCCACCAATTATAAAACAACATTCGATAACCGTTTATCGAAAGTTACGACTGTGTTATTTTCCAAACAATTAATGAATTTATATATTGATTTATAACGTCGAATTTATAATTATCTTTCACAAATTATCTTCGTTCTCATAGAAATGGGCTGTGTCGTATTGGTGTGGTCTAAGAGCTTGACAACTTATATTTTGTGCAATCGAAATTACTTATTTGTAGAGAAACTCTAAAAACAGCGCAATTAGTTTCGGTACTAATCGGTAGCAATATAGCTACGAACACGCGCGCGGGGTATAAGGTCGCGACATTCGCGACAGTTACCTGCTTGTTATGTTGTCATTTCAGAGTGCAGGTAAAGCATCTGTAGTTCATATATCATTGGAGAAAGTCAATAGTTTTTGTGTTTGCTTACTGGATGATTATCATGCTAAAAACTAGAAATATTGGATGAATAAGCTAAATAAATAATGATTGCACTCATGATTAAGCCAGACTTTCATTTGCTGCAAGATGCTTGCGAAGTTTTATCTCGATACTAGACATTTAAAATTTGTAAGTTCGTACTCCAAATTAGATTGTACTTGCCCTAGTTAATGAGTTTTCTCACGGTCGCAATTTTATGTTTGGTCGGTGACTAGTGTTTGTGAAATAGATAAGTATGTACATATACATATAGATGACTGACACTTAAAGTACGATACTCGCTTTTAATTTTATTAAAAAATGTATACCTAAAATACCATTTTAAGATGTAATAAAGCTTATTAAGTAATAAATTACGTTATCCTCAATAATTACACCATTAAATTAATTTCCGCGTGCATGTCGCAAGAACGAACGCCGTCGTCTCCTTGACTATACCGCCGAACTATCGTCGGCTTCTCCTTATCAATAACCAAGCAATTGTTAAACACTGATAAATTGGTCAATTTGTTACCTTATACGTCGCGTAAAGTCGGCGGGAGATGTATAATTAAGGATAGGTTCAACCTCCTCTGAAAGATACGTTATATCGTCAGTCATCGCGTATTGTGTGAAGTTTTTGAAATCATTTGCGGATTTATTTTTTGCTTTTTCATGGTTAGGCCGTTCGACATGATTGTGTTTAGTCTTTAAGCTTCTATATGGTTTGATTATAGCAATTTTGTTATCAATTTTGAAGTCATTATAACTTGAGAAACCTAATAATTAAGATAAGCACCAATTTTTTCCTATGATCGATGGGCGGATTTTATTTACCGTAGTGTACTGTTTAGTTAACGAAATCGCACTTGTAGAATGGTAATATAAGTTGAACAGGGTCTTGAGTCACAGCAGTGTGTCAGCCAAGTTCGCAAAGGTCGTGGGTTTTATCATAAAACTGTCTCAGTTTGCTTTCCTCCCTGCAATCCAATGTATCCCAAGTAATGGTAATTAAAGCCCAACTAAACGCATTTTTTTTTCGCATTCGCTTGTCAGTCGCTAACTGTCAAAAATGTCTGGAAATTAAGGCTTTTTTGACAGATTTCGAATGTGAACGTTGCTTAAAAGTTAGTAAACTTGGTACTGTGCCCCAGCAGTGGTCATTAGAGGCTGTTAATGCTATTATGCGACTATTTTTCTCCAGCACTTACCCCATTTTGAAATAAAAACCCTCTGTCATCAACAGACGAAACGTTCGGATCTGCACCATCAGCTAGAAAAAGCAATGCTAAAGATAATAATATATCATCGCTTAATAACCAGTGAGGCTTCACCTCATAACTCGGTGACATATTCACTCGCCTTGATAGCGGGTGGTCTTGACTGGCGGATCCAGGGGGGCTAAGAGGCCCAAGCCCCCCATAACTCAGAAGTATCTTTAGTATTTATTTATTAATGTACATAAATATACTTAAAAAGGAAAATTTTATATTGAGAAAAGAACACAAAGGTGTTACAACATAAAAAAGTCATTCATACTATTCATAGTCATATTTATTATATACTTTATTGTACACCTCATTACAAACATAGTAAAAACGTTAAAAAAAAAAACATATTATTCGGTTTAGCAAAATTAAATGTTATGTGGTTTTTTTATTGTTTACTTTGCTAAAGGCTTACCAGAGGTCAAGCCCCCTAAACGATAATCCTGGTGTCTAAATCCACCACTGGTGGTCTTTAATTCATAACAGCGGATCTACGACCAAGCATCACGGGGTACGTTTTGGCCAAATTAGGCCAAATTATGTATTTTAAAAACTTATTCAAAATCATATAACGTGAGCAGGTGTGATCTTATGAGCATTGCTGCGTGTTTTGTTTTTTTTTTATTAAGCTGTTAAGTTTTGCTTTTTGGTATTTTTTTTAATGTCATGAACGCAATTAATAAATTATGTGTTATTTATATATGTATGTGGATATGTGTGTGTTTCGTTTTAGAAAATACTAATCACAAATACATAAAATAAACTATGAAATAAAAACCGAAAAAGTGCGTGTCGCACCACGCACAGTATGGGGTTCCGTAGTTACCCGTCTCCTGAACCATGCCAGAAAAATAGCAAAATTTACTTTACTATTATTAGATTACAAAGTTACAAACGCACTTGTTAATTCTCCATGGAATTAATAAGATTTTTGACTCTTACAAAAATTAGTACAAAGCTTAATGTTTTGCAAACGGATCCTTGGATGGAAAAATGGTTTTCGCGCACCCTCAATATTTTTAAACGACCCATCCAACGACAACCCAGATTTATATGTACGTATGTTATTGACTACAGGACCCTAAAAATGGTTTCAAGTAATACAAAAAGTTAGTTAAATTAATGTATTAAAGCATTTTTCTTTCAAAAGAAAATAAAAAAAAAACTAGCGTACTCTTCTTCAACACAAATCCCGTTACCTCAAACGCCTTCACTTCATAATACGCAATGCAATTACGAAATCAGAATAAGTTTCTTTACGTCCATAATTTAGTTGCCGTGGCAACAAAACAACGATGCAGTTAACAGAAAATTGAATCGGGCGACATTACGGGCGACAAAAAAGTCGCAAATTGATTCGAAGTAGCAAATTGCGACGGGCGACGGGCGCGACAACTTGTGATTGGCTGTCGCAGTCGGGCGTATTACGTGTTGATGTGGGAAAATTGTTGAGGGATAGTGAGTGATATAGATTAGAGGTCATAATATTGTTCTGTATGGTGTTGGACGTAAAAGAATAGATCCCATCCCTTACCCCTGGGTGTCGTAAGAGGCGACTAAGAGAATGGGCAGCAGCATTCTCTGTGCATTGCAACAGCTATACTGTGATCGCCAATCCGCCTGCCAAGCGTGGTGATTATTGTAACCCCCCCCCCCCTCCTTGGGGGAGGCCTGTGTCCAGCAGTGAACGCCTTTCGGCTTATACGATGATGATGATGACGAATCGAAGTCGGTCCGAGGATGTGTGAGCACGCTGAGCTGTTGGTCCCGGATATCATTTGCAGACCTTTAACTGCAACTTTTGTTACGGATAGTCAAAAGCCAGATTTTTTTTTGATTTAATTGTTTCAAATTGTAAGTTTTCTAAGGAAATTCTGGAAACAACAAGGAAAGTGGTGCAACGATGCTACAGCCGCAAAAAGCTTTCAATTCAAACTACTTTTACACAAAACTTACCCGGTCAATCGATTACAAAAGTACCGACAATTCACAAATTAAACGTAAGTTCAGTGATGCGATTGGATGTTCATATTCATTTAACCAATCATGTATTTGAGCCGTTTGGGGTTGAAACACTAGGGCCGGCCACTAGGGGTTCCGAGTTCTCATCGAGTTTTTCGTGAAATCATCTCACGGTTAGTCGACTCTTCACGTGAACAAATCAGCATTGCCATTCAAGGGGGCAATGGGGCCAGTGTTCTGGGCACTTTTCCCGTTGACAGCGATGTGGACGAATTTTGATGTGATGATGCCCTGTGAGTTCTTCCCCTCCCCTTTTTACTCTGCTTGTGTGTTTTCTACTAGCTTATATATAGTATCTACAAGTTATGTATTTGTAAATATTGCCTGAAAGTTACACTTACCAATAGACCACTTCAGAACCAATCACAACAGTTAACAAGTTCTTGACAATCTATAATAATATAATAAAGCTTGAAAGAGTTTGTGTGTTTATTGCAACGCGCTAATCTCTGGAACTCCCAGTCGGATTTGGAAAATTATTTTTGCATATGATAGCCACATTCATGATTAAAGCTATATATATACGGGAACGGGAAAAAATGGGATATTCCTTTCATTCCATAAACTGGGTGTAAGTTTTACAAGCCCAAATAGCCTCAAACCGAACCAGAAAAAAAAACAAATTTTAATATTTATAGATTTTTTTTTTCTTTATTTGAGATGAGTTTGCTCTTGACTCTAGTCTAGATTATAGATGACAGAGACAAAGTCAACGATGGAGCGAGCTTACCCAGAAGAAGCCTGTTCACTCTAATTTGAAGAGATTAGGGTTGTATGCGTTCGGAAACACAGACGCAGGCAGAGAGTTCCACTCCTTTGCTTTAAACTACATTCATTGTAACGTCATGCCGCTTAAAATATTCCGCGAAAAGATCAATGGAACAATTTCCCTGACCTTTCAAAACCGATTTACAATAGCAACTGCGTCACAATTGCCTTTCGAGGCCGACACGTAATACGCGCTCCTGTCATTAATCATTTGACATAACATGTGACCGATAGCAACGATATTAAAGTCGGCTATCTTTGCGCTGTTTTTCGGTTGAAGGGTGGGCAGAGTTCTAAGTAGGGTGCTGGTAAGTAGATGAATTCACTTTTTTTTACACTTTGTAGAACAGTGTCTTCGTGTTGAGGTAGAACGATTGTATATGGTCTTCTATGTATGTAATAGTGGTATTCTTTTTGCTGAGATGGATTTGGTCTTAATGGGCTAGTTTTAGGGTTTGAACCTATTTTTTTTTGGTTTTAGTAGACTTGCAATGAACCCGTATTTTTTATGGAACGTTCGCATTTGCATCGCAACCGCAATCAGTTAAAACCACCTGTAATTTACCTACATTTCTACAAGCGTTTGACATTTCTACCTATATTCCAGCAAATAAATATATCATTCATTCATTCAATTGTTGCTGAGATAATATTAGGACTTGGTTTTTAAATACGAGAACTGAGGGATAATTCTCAATTTTTAAGAATGTCAGACATAAGACATTTATCTCAGTCGTAATCTGTCAAAAAAGCCTCAATTTTCATAAATTTTTGACAGAATGCAACTGAATGCGAACGTTGCTTAAAAATTAGTAGAATTGGCACATTGACCTTAACATGGTTAGCGATGGCGAGATGGACGATGGAACACGCTTGCCTTAAAAAACCGACTTTAACTCCACAGCCATCCAATATTCTAATCCAGTCTTCACCGTACCTACATCAGACGCATCTCTTCCGCCATCCATCTAAATACTAACTCCATAAAACCAATACACTGGAACAATCAGACAATTTTACCTGTAGCGTGATTTATTCCGCAGGACAGACCACCGGCTCTGCTGACCACCATTCACGCGTCAATCTGATTCATTCTATATGGCGCACGTCGTATACCATCGAGTTTTAGATTCCCGTCGTCTTTGGTTAGGGTCTGTTCACATGTGGACGTGCTTGGATTTTGTGGCGAAAGAGTTCATAAGCTAAATTGGTGTGCAAACCCATGAATTGCTTGCATGTGTTTTTGACCTAACCCATTTTACAAGGAATAAAGTAGCATTTCTGACAATTATATTTTTGAATGAGTTTAATGATGATGATCGTATTAATACAACGTGTAACAGAATAAACGCAACACCTCTTAAGGGGTAATTGTACTCATCATTCTGAATAACTTATACTATGGGACAAACACCGAAATCGCGAAAGGAAAAACAGCTGTTCAGTAAATTTTGCCGAGTTATGCGCACAGAAATGTATGGGGGAGTCGATTTTTTTTTGCGATTTCAGTGTTGGTCCCATAGTAAAAGTTGTTCATAATGATGAGTACAATGACTTAAGAGGTATTGCGTTTATTCTGTTAAACGTTGTATATGTAGAAATGGTACCTACTTTTAGTTTTGTGATTGTACGGTGTTGAAAATGTGCATTTCTAACAGTTTTCTCAAAATAGAAATATGAATGAAGCGTTACCTACTCGTTTATTTGATGATGTGAAAGCACGCTAAGGAAAAGGGTGGCTTTGTTGTAAGTTTACTTATTTTATTTACATTATTTAGGAATGTTTTACGTTGAAAACAAAGTAAGAAAATTATACATATAACGACTCTACAGTCAGTTTATGTTTTAATTTTGAGATCCATTAATTTTATAATACGGCAATCAAAAATTTTGGAAAAATGTTCCAGTAGTTTATTTTTTCTTCATATTATTAACATAAAGTTTAGAAAAAAACATGTGTTTTACTCATGTTTTAGTTAATAAAGATGTTTAGATAACGTCTTGGAGCAGCTAATAAATGTGTCTTAACAAATTAATTGCAATATTCAAATTAAGTCATTGATTTTATTTTAAATCAAAAGATCAGATGACTCTTGAAAAAAAAATCGCATATTAAATTTTATTTTAAAAAAATGCATTTCTTTGATGAAGATTTTGAACAAATTATTTCAGAGACTGCATACGAATAATACCGACATAATTAGTCTATAATATTTCCCCTGCAGGGATCCAGGCGAGATGGATTCATTACACCTCGCGAGCACAGCGCAGGATAGAGAAAAGCATATGTCTCTGAATTTTTGGTTCTAGAACATTCCAGTTACGGTTCTTTGGACCTTATAAAAATTGAAGAACACTTTAATCATCAATCATTTACCTTGCAGCCTTCACAGGTGAACGCGCCAAAGTGGAAGCCAGCCGCGGGTTCCCCGCACACTTTACATTGTTGATTCATCTGTAACAAAAGACAATAAATTACCATCAAATTACGCGTCATATTATGCAAGTTATGTTATGTTATTCGCACTAAATGTTTCCAAACGTCTTTTATAATGCGCACAGCAAAGGAGTCGAACTCTCTGCCTGCGTCTGTGTTTCCGAACGCATACAACCCTAATCTCTTCAAAATTAGAGTGAACGGCTTCTTCTGGGTAAGCTCGCTCCATCGTCGACTTTGTCTCTGTCATCTATGACCTAGACTAGAGTCAAGAGCAAACTCATTTCGAATAAAAAATAAAATAAAAGTTATACAAAAATGTGATAAAACTTGGAAAAAACGACTATATAACTAAATTATTTTCTCATAAATATTCTAGTACAAGTCTACGCAATTAATTTGCTTTTGAAAAGGAAGTTATGCATCAAGCAGTTACATAACATTCATATTATTTCCCATTAAACGGTACATAACTAATTAAAAAGTGCATTTTAAAATTGCTGGCCTATTAACACTTCACCACAGACATAATAAATTTTCTTCAGCCTTGCAAATTAAACTAATTAACACCTTATTTCCCTTACATTTCACAACGAACCAGAAGTTATAAATCACTAAGTATCAGAAATTAACTCATCTTTATGTAAGCATTCAACATTCAATAATTACTAAAAAGTATTTAAAACCTCCATCACGCAATTTAAAAAAAATTAAAAAATTCTGAACATCATCCATTACTTGTTTTCTTCTAATTTTTTTTTAGTTTGTCATACATATGCAGCAATGGTCTAAAAATAAAAAGACATTTCCTGTTTACACCAATTAACTACATTCTTTCGCAAAGTTTATTGTTTTTTTTTTGAACAAGGAAGAAATTTTATAAATTATTCAGCCTGGTGAACCCTTTAAAGTCATTCCATTGGTCATAAACTGCATTATTAAAAGAGTTAAGGAAAAATTCGTGGTATTTCAAAATATGTTTCGTTTATTATAACTACACGAAGGACCTAAGGGCTTAACCATACCAAGGCAGATATTATTCTGTATTATGTGTACTGACTTCTTGATTGGTTGGTTTGTAGATTTTTATTACAAATAAAGAAAGAAAGAAAAAAAAATGTTTATTTGGGACTCGCACAAGACAAACAAAACAGAAAAGTAAAAATAATAACTAAACAGTAATATAATATAATAAACAGAAATTAACTCATCTTTATACAGTAAGTATTCAACATTCAATAATTACTGAAAAGTATTTAAAACCTCCATCACGAGAATGATGATTTTGTGTAAATCTTTGATATACACAATGCCTGATATTCAGTATATTACAGATAATAGTATAGTCTTACACGTGTCTAATATATTGACACTGCTATTTGTAATGTTTGATTGACCAGCATAACCTTTTAGGTGTCAATTCACACACTTGGTAAGTAACATACTGTCGCTATGATAATACATAACAGAGATTTTAATACAAGCGAAGGATCTGAAATGATGGTTCCAAAGTTATCAAAGTCCAGAAAAGTAACTTAAATGATTATCAACAAAATCCGAGCGAACAACTTGAAAATAAATATTTTACATGAAATGGAAACATTTATTTTCAAGTAAAACCAAAAAGAGAGCTTTGGGCATAAATAACCTGTGTCTACCCATATGTCAACGGAAAAGTGCACGAAATTCCGGCAGATTCTATTGATCACCTGGTCGTATAAATCTAGTAATAACCTTATAATAATTCATTACAAAAAAAAATGTCAAGAATTCGCAAACCACGTTCCACCTATAAAACATGTATGTTTTGATAACTTTGGGAGTGACCTTATTAGCATTACAACAAAAAATCTTATCCAAATATCGTAATACTAATAAATGCTCGAGCATATTCGTTACTCATTGTTAGTTTACCATGTGGCTATAGCCACTACTTGCGCTACAATAGCTGTCAACTGATTATAATGTACTGATTTATTTAGTAAGTCAACTTTATCTTTTTTTAAAAAGGTCTTAATAAAATATTGATTTGTTGTCGGTCCTAACAAGTTCGAAGAAAAATCTACATAAGTACTTCTGTTATACAGTAAATTCACACTGTTTGCTTTAATCGACTTTCATAGAAACCTGAATGCCATTAGATTTAGATAAGTTTTTTTTGTAAATGACAAACAAAATAATGATAAAGAGAAGGTCAATTTGAGATATAAACAAATAAAAGAACAGAAGGAAAAAAAGCAAAGGCAGTCATCAGTCTTCTTCAAATTTATTCATTTAACCCAGATTCCACAACATTATCTAACAGTAGGAACTAAATCCAGAACTTCAAGAGTCAACCTTAAAAACGTCAAAAGTAAAACTTCAAAATTTACCGAAAGCCAGTCAAGTGTTATGACGGTCAAGTGGCTTGATGAGCCAAAAAATTGGGTGTCGGACTCCTACTGAACAAATATTGTGGTCGAAATGTGAAGAGCCATCGAGGAGGTCAGACCATGTTGTATGAGTGGGTTGTATGGGCGAAGTGTGGTCGGTATTGAGTCAGAGGCACTGCTTGTAGATACTGAAGATGTTGATAATGATATTATTACAGTTGCTGGCAGTTACTAGGCAAGCCAAGGAATTTTTGAAAGGAACTATAAGAATTCTGACGATAAAATGGCTTAGATTCTTACCATGGATGACAAGAAAGTTGGCAAGATGGAAGGTGAACTGTTTATTAATATCGTATCACGCAATTAATTTCTATCTGAAGAGATGGTAAGTCTCTGCAATGATATAAAAATTACCAAAACTGTTCTTGAATAGATGCAAAGAAGTCGCGTGGAAGTAGATTATAATTTGAAATTCTTTATTACATTCTTGCAACTTCATGTCCGTATTGATTTCCGAAAATCGCACCCAGAAATGCCACATAAACACACAAAAGTGACATGCCACTTTTCGCCCGACATCGACAGAACACGACAGCGAAAATTTCCGAAAAAATCACTTTCGAGGCATCGCGTGCGCAATTGTGTATTTTGTTAAACCGATTCCCCCGTTCTCGTAACAAACGGACGCAGGTTTAAAAAAATTAAATAAATGTTGAATAATAACATGTTTCGGGCCTGTGCTAACAAGTTGGCGTGACTGGGCACTGTTAACATATCCGAAATGTTATTTTTTTGTGCCTTTTTTGGGCTTCGCGAACGAGCGATGAAGGATTGAGCACGTCTGTAAGACAAGGGGTCCGAAGTAATGGATTCAACTCTTGTGAATAATCTTTGATGTTTTGGGTGAAGATACTCCATCAGGGGCTGACGCGAATGAATTGCTTGGTCTGATTTCGATATTTTTATAAGTATTGCTGGTAATAAAGGCTGATAAATGAAAGGTTGAACGTAATATTTTCAGAGTAAGTACATGCTTAATCAAAGTAATCAGCGAACGAATTTCGAACAGCAACGTACGAGTGGTTCATTTTGCGTTATTAAAAAGTAATTCAGTACGCTTACAGAAACTGGAATTGAATACACCTGACAGAGGTTTTGTAAAGGTTGTTTCAGTCCAAAATATGTATTCTATAAACATTTGACTTGCCACAAAATCTGAGAACGAAAGTTCTGTTTGGGTGTTTTTTATAGGTTTCATTCAAAATCAGTTTCTCTTATGAAAACAATATTTTTTTTTTACCATATTTCATGACTTAATTTGTACTCAGATCGATTTACCACGCCTGAGGATATTTTATAAGTTCCCAGATTTTATCATTTCGAATCACCGGAATCGGCAAATGAATGATATATCAAAGTCCGATATTTGGGTTGCAATTCCAAAAATTTTATCAGATCCTTTAAAATTACGGTTTAATTAAGTAATTCTTGCAAAGTTTGAACATTGTTGATTTTTATCGTTTCCTTTTCTTGCTTATCGCCCATTTCGGGTATAAATACAAATTATTGCGATTTATCATCCGCGTGTAATACCGTAATCTTTGTCTCGAGAAATATCTTCGGTGTCAAAATGTTTTTTAATATGGATGTAACCGATTGCCAGTGAATGTAAAACTTGACTTGTCGATTTTAAACTGTATGCTCGAGTATGAAATGTGTGAATATGCAATTATGATAATTGAGATTCTTTTTATTCTGATCTTTTATTTGTAAAATATTGTCTTGCTATACCTACTTGTTTCCTTTATTGGTGCATTTATAGTCTTGTGTGTTTAACATCAATCACTGATACAATGATGAGCCAATCTACTTAAAGACATTCGCAGACAGTCACTACCAACACACAAGTCTCGGACATTATCTCCACATCATCAACTGTTTCATCAATCACTTCATTGTCCTTAATATCAAGATCAAAATTGACCCCAGCACCATTCTCAACACTAAAACCAAACCCAGCTTCAGCCACACAAACAAACGTAACATTTCCTCTTCATCAAATCAAGGTCCATGTTCTACAAAACAATGCGATCACGTATTAAGGATGGTCCGAACACCAGAAGTCGTTAAACAGTCGCTTGGGGCTAATCGGAACACTGATTGACGAAAACTGTATACAATTTACAACGAGCGAAGATGTAGCGCTGACGTTTGGCTGTAAAGCATGTCGGTGTTTGGTACAAAGATTGAGCAGGTAGCGGTTTATATGGAATAATGTTAGATGAATGTTAGAACAGTTGGCCTTTTTTATCGATTCGTTTAGCACAGATTAATCCTTAGTAGCTTTGGACAGATAGAGGAAGAACGAGAGTAACATTAGGGAAGAATCTGGACAAAAAAACAGTTGTGTTGAGAAACAAGGGCATGCAATAACACGACATCTTGGTAAGTAAAGTAGTAAAAATAAGAAAAGCGACGGAAATAAATTCAGCTTAACAATATGCCAAACTGGGTTTTGGTAAAGACACTCAATCAAGATATTGCAAAGCTGGTTGACATTGAAAGACGTTTAAAGATTTCAAAGATAGCCTTTTGACTAGAGAGCCCAACAGCTAGCTCAACAGCTAAGTGCTATCTTGTCCCAACTATCAATATGCCAAATCACATACTTCAAGTCTTCTCTGAACATATTCAATTTGAACAGTAAACTGCCCAACTCTCTCCACTTACAACTCCTACCAAACATTCACACGAGCGACAAAAACAGCTACGTATTGGCCTCTTAAACCAAAGCACATCATTGCAGGAAAGGTGTTCACCCCCATTTAAGGCTCTCTGCCTATACTTGGAGTCCAGCCTATCTATTTTGCATACACCATCTGGATTTACAATTGGTAACCATCAAAAACGGGAATTGTTGCACGCACATCGTGTGATACGGACTTTCTAAGTATGGGGGTGTTTTCTCCAGCGATAGATGGCGATTTTTCTTTACTTAGTAAGGTACTGAATTGAGATTTATTGGTGTCGTGTGTGTTGGACTTTTCTAAAGTGTGTGACTAGTTTTTTTTTGTTTACTTGGAGTGTCTGTGACTTGTTTTAGGACTTGATTTGGAAAGGCTGCGGTTGGTCTATTTAAAGTTCTAGACACTGACTTTAAATCGAATCTAGATAATTATCTAGTCTGATGAATTTATGTGGCGCTTGCTAGAATTATTTTAGTTTTGTAATTATGACCAACGAATTATATTAAGAAATTAATAAGTGTCATGTCCGGACAGAAAAATTAATAGCATTAATAAAATGCATAAGTTGGCTTGTTCACATAATTCGTAAGTAATTATTTGACAGATAGAAATTTTCCAAATTCATCTCTGAAAATTATTTTCTTGGGCTTGGGATCAAAGTGAAAAGCGAGCAACAAATGAGTTCAATAAAATTGAGCTCAAATATTATTTAGCTATTTAACATACACTGATGACACAGACAAAATAAATCAAACATAGAATTTCGTCCAACCCAGAACCACTTATTAATACCAATCCAAGTATACCACAGTAAATACGACAAATACCTTACCACCTGTCGATATCAGACCTAAATTCGAGTTCGATTGCTACAATATATCAAGCGCAGGCGCAAAGGCGTGTCGATCTGATACGCAGCTACTTCACGCGTATCCGCGTATTCGTATTTGGCGAAGTTCGCGCACAATAATTAAGAATCGAACGATTTCTAGATAGTGTTAAACGATTTTTTATTGATTTATTACGTGAGGTTGTGTTAAAAGTGAGAAGTATAAATTCTGCGAAAATAATTCGGTATTTATTATTTTTTGGGAATACCAGAAGAAAATAAATATGATAATCAATAAATAGTTAACATGGGTCATGAGGTCCGGGTCCGCGTCTCCTTTTATGGATATTTCTCGCTCACTGATCAATACTGCGTGACCAGAGAGCTGGCTCGTTCTTTGTCCAAAGAATAAGCATTGCCATTCAACGTGGCAATGCTGACAGTCTTCTGGGTACGTTTCTGGATAACAATGGTATGGAGTACTCCTCCATACCATTGCTTCGACGTCCACTGTATTTTATTTTTTACTAGTTGCCACCCGCGGCTCCGGCCGCGTGATTGTCGAAAATTATCCCAAAGGAACATACTCCCGGGATAAAAACTATCCTATGTCCTTTCCCGGGACTCAAACAATCTCTATACCAAATTTCATCTAAATCGGTCGAGCCGTTTGCGCGTGAAGAAATAACAAACATACACACACACTTACAAACTTTCGCCTTTATAGTATTAGTGATGATATAGTGTGATTTATGTACTTAGTGCAACTACCTACTACTATATAAACTAAAATAATAAAAAAATTACTAACTAAAAAGTCTAAAATATGGCGTCGAAAAATTCCTCCGCATCGCTGGCCACTGGTAATGTACCCAAAGGGCTGGCAGCATTGCCACGTTATATGGCCATGCTTATCCTTTGTCCAAGGTAAAAGCAAGCCCTTGGGTCACGCGAAGTGTCAACTAAGCGTCTTGACAAATCTATCGAAGATCGATAAATATGTACTAAGTTAGGTTAGACACTTCACGTGACCCAAGGGCTGGCTTTTACCTTGGTCAAAGAATAAGCATTGCCATACAACGTGGCAATGCCGCCAGTCTTTTGGGTACACTTCCAGTCGACAGCGATGCGGATGAATTTTTTGTCGCCATATTTTAGGGTTTATTTAGTTAGGAGATTTTATTTTTATTTCTAGTGTATATACCTAGTTAGTTAAGTATTTATGGAATAAAGAAATAAGTTAGGTTATAGACAAAAAGATATTTTTTTTTTGAATACTTATGTATTTTGTTATTTAAAATTGTATCAATAGTAAATGTGTTCCCGAATCTGACCCCAATCTTGCCAAGGGTCATCATGTTACCTTGTTACTGAGTACTGGTACTCAGTTGTATTTAGTTTTACTGGAAGTCGACCCCAATATAGTTAGGAAAAGGCTAGGCAAATGGTGTCATAGTTCTCCCGAATATTTCCTATTGCTCTAGGCAAGCTTAAACAGTTGCCAGTAGTTACATAATACACAATTTGTCTACTTAAAACACAACAAAAAATTAATTACTTTACTTCTGTACATAGCACTAAAAATGCCAAAGCACCTATCATCGGTCACCTGACGTTCTGCTCACCCCATTTCTGGAGCACGATACATTATAAAGTCGCTATATTAAAGGCAGCATTATTATGCGCATTCGTTTAAAATACTGAAACAAATGAGATGAAATAAAATCGATCTGTATCACTCCCAAAACGGGAGGTGTACCGTTGTCATATAGAAGATATTAACAGAAGGTTTAATATAGAAACCATATATATATCTGGGGGTCTATAGGTCAAGAGTGAATGGATCACTTCTATTCAAGCGTACTCGAACAGGAATGACGATATCCGCAAGAGAACTAAGGTTACCGACATAGCCCGAAGGATCGCCAAACTGAAGTAGCAGTGGGCAGGGTACATTGCTCGCAGAGCAGATGGTCGATGGGGCCGAAAAGTTTTAGAGTGGCGGCCGCATACTGGAAGACGCAGCGTTGGAAGGCCTCCCACAAGGTGGACCGATGACCTGGTGAGTGTCGCGGGCAACTGATTAATACGAGACGCACAGGACCAGTTGTTGTGGCGACACTCGGGGGAGGCCTAAGTCCAGCAGTGGACGTCTTTCGGCTGTTATGATGATGATGATGCGTACTCTATCGTCGCCCACATGATTTCTTGTCATCAGGTGAGACTGCACGTGATGAAAGGTGAGAATAACAATAATAAGAATATAATGGGCTAGAAACGCCTGGATTTCAGGAGATTTCAAGTCTTCAAGGCAAATCAGATTTGGTTTGCCTAAATTTTCTCCATTTCCATGTCAGCATCGGTCACTATGGTACTTTCGGTAGATACAGTTCAAAGAACAAAACTGTTTTTCGATTTATGCAGATATAGGGCGTACAGGAAACTCATTCACAAACAGATGCTAAGAGAAAAATCCTATTAGACTTATAAGAATACTTTACAAAGATTTGCTAACTGTTGAAAGAAAGTCAAAATCATAGAGGAATCTTAAGCCAGCATTAAATCACAAACATGTAAAGAACGGCCATCCATTCTGACTTCACCGCAGTACCGTTTTTCAATCGCACCGATTGATCGATTTGCTGCAGGCACATTAGCTACGAGCCACTAAGAAGTGGGCCTACTGTGCCTTATTTTTTATACCTTTAGCCCTCCAAAAAAGGGCATCTTAGAGTTCCTTAATGCAACTATTAAAAAACGATTATATTACACCAGTAAGGTTAAGCGCGCAATAGCGTTTGTACAACGACTTGATCACTTCTGATTTAATAATTGATGGGATGTTTTATGCTGGTGTAAAAGATTATGGAGAGAATTAATAATCAGTGTTATGTTAACTGCAATGTTTTCTGTTGATAAAGAAGTTGACGGTTTGTGTAAATGTTAGTAAGTACTGTATGGGTTAGTAATTATGGTGTACGTCGGAAAATGTGGTATTATCGTAGTTGCAGTTCAAAACATGGTTTGCCTTAAAGATGTATTGCTTTATTAATCCTTGAAGTGGACGGAAAATGTGGTTCAAATTATTGTCAAAAGAAGTTGTAAATAAAAAGGATTTAATAATACTTTTTTCAATTAGAATTTAGTTTACAGACAATACATTAAATAGAATAAATGCTGTTGCGTTTACCCATTTTCCTAAATATGATGTTTTTTTAGGAAGGTGACTGGCTAGGAATAATTTAAAACCATGTTTACAAAAGGACAAAAACTTTATGCAATACGATCGGCTATCAAACAAAAATCAATCGAACAAACATGACACTAAAAAACCGTCTCGCGATTCGTATAATGCGCGCACAATCTTACCACATATAATAATATCAATACTGATCAAGTTTTTCCAACAAACACATAGAAAAAACCTACTGAACCACTAATACCCATCAATCAATCCAGCCTTCCTGCGACAATATGTCTACATATTGACGTGGAGCATAAATTACGCAGTTACGGAACCCTAAAAAGGAAAAATGCCTTAGAAAATACTAATTAGACTTGTACTACAGTTAAGTGAAGTTTTTATTTGTTTGGACGTTAATTTTATGAGATAGTGCGGGAACATGAAAGGGCGTTTTTGTTGCAAATTGCTTTCCTTAGTGAATGAGTCGGTCGGTGATACAGATTTTCTTGTTTCAATACGTTTCCGCATAGCACAGCGGGAATCAGACTAAGTATTGCATTTTCCTTGTATGTGTTTACATAGTTAATCGATACCAGGTTCTGGTATTACTTATTTCTGGCTTTACTTACATAAAAATGTAGTAAATTTTACATGTTCCAATTCCATACAAAAATCGTCTGCCACTTACACGTGCGTGCAAAAAAATATGACCCACTTTTTTCACCTCTACAAGCAACATAATTTTTCTTCCGTTTCCTTTTATAGTAATATCCAGTTAATAATTGAGAATAAACTTTAACCACGCCCGCATCTACGCAACAATTAATAGTGCAATTTATGTGATGACTTGATAATTTTCTTAATAAAACAACCGTACGGCGACAGCTCAATCAAGCAGTTTTACTTAAAATAAATAACCTGGCACCAATTAAACGAATTTTCATCAAGTTTTTTAATGAATTTCTTGTTGCTTTTCGTCATAAAAGGATGTTCTTATAAACTTGTTACCTCAATTTTCGAGTGAAATTAATTAAATCGTGTAATAACGATTGTTATCGGTAATTGAGTGGTTGTTAACACTGGGGGACATTTTAAATGGGTGAATGCAAAAACATAATTGTTTTTTGATGTTCTGCTCATGTATGTTGTAAATAAAAGTGCATACGTAAACATATTTTCTTTCGAAACAATTGCTTAAAGGTTGTCATCACAAAATGACTCCCATTTCGATTTGCATAATTTTTGATTTTAGAGCAATAAAATGATAACTAGATCAAAGACAATTAATTCAAGATACTTAACTAAATTACGCTACCTTTAAATATTCACAAGTTCACTAAATCATTCAAATACGTGCTTCCGACTAATCCATTAGGCATAATTAATGAGTTTTGACATTTAGACAAAAATAATATAACCGATCTACCCATAAATAAAAATCAAAAATATCTCACAATTATTTCGACCACTAAAATATGTGACAGAAACAATAAATTTATCTCTTCAATAAATATTAATAATTACCTATTCAGGCCACATCAATATTTTAATTTTAGAAACTCACAAATTAAGTGGATTAGCTCGATTTTACAAAATGTCATCTGTCATAAAATAATAAATACACTTCTTTGGGTTACATGGAATTCTTCATAAATATTGAGATTTTACAAGTTCTAGATTTTAAAATAATTAATTATAGTGTAAATCACAGTAACATTATTGCACAAATATGAACGTCATTGCAAATTAATTAACATAAATAATTTACAAAATTACAATGTCTATGTGACGTTCGCTGTAACATTTGTCAAAACAATATTAATTATTTGTAGTCACTTATTACTCAGGGATTCCAACAAGTGACGTCAGAACAAACCACAAAATTTTAATTATTGTATAAAAACCAAATAATCTGGTCGCTTACTACAGTTCATTCAGCTTTTTACATAATTTGTACAAATTAAACAGGGCGAATCTCGCAGTAACTCAGATAAAACTTTCTTTTCAACCATTCCAATTAAAATAAACATTGAAATAAATCAACAACAGCTCCATATTGTAAACAGAAAACAAATTGCAACACAACACTTTAAAATGTAATTACAAATAATTGTTCTGAAAACGCCGATCCGCCTGGCAACAATCGCAAATAAAAAGGTTTATCCAAATTAACGAATACCTCACGGGGCAACCCGAATATATCCGAAGTCACAGGGGAAAGTGCTGACAGCTAAATATTACCACGCCTCGAGACCTGAGACCTATCAAAACGTAATTACATACCTTATTACAAGTGAATAAAAAGATTTTTTCTTAAAGGAATCAATGAGGTGTTTTACAACCTTGTTACGAGAAAAAGAGCTAACTGTGTTTGTTTAATGTTTAAATTAATTTTGTGCGTCAGTTTGTTGGGCTCGCAGTGTACAGTTGAAGGGCGCGAGACAGTTTTAATTGGATACGTTGATGTGCAAAATTTATGCTGATATGTTTTTTCGGCCAGGACTGTAATGTTCCGAAATTGGTTGGTGTAGTTTATGGTTTACAGTAGTAATATTTTTAATTGCAGAATGGCAATTTTGTTCACAAGTGTGAAAATATAGGTTGTCGCACCTATATTTTCACACTTGTGAACAAAATTGCCAACAGAAGTAAGATGGGAGGGATGGGTTATATCAATGTTATAAATTATTTAATTGAACCTGCTAAGAATTATTTTCAAGCGCTCGGATATCTCCAAGTGCCTGCAATGAAGCACAATTCAGGAATAGGGTTTTACACGAATAGGGAATTACTGAAATAATCTAATTAGTCCGTCAGATAGAATTCCAAAAAATATTGGACACGTATTTTTTCGATGTGAAATGACGCTTGACGTCACTACGATGGTACAATTTTAACCAGCAAAGTGACGTCACGCGTATTTTCAACGCACTATATCGCCTAATTTTTTTTTGAAAAAAGAAAGAATAAGTACGTCTCCAATATTTTTTGGAAATCTATCTGACGGACTAATTAGAGTTTTTCAGTAAAATACCTCATTGTCAAAAGAAACAGTAGTAACTCTCGATTGACCCATTTTTCTATTTTCATAAGTACCTACCCTCATTCTATTTCCCTTAAACAAAAGAATAACATATTCCCATGACAGCCGACGAGTCACTGACCTCGGACGTCAAAGTAGCAGAAACGTCAAAATATTAGAAAAAACATTCACATGTTACACTTTTTCACGGTAAAACAGAAGCGAAAAGAATTAAAGGACAATTTACACGCTCCGAATTCTGACGTGAAGCCACTTGACACTTAGCGTAACATATTGTTTTGAAATACAAAAATTTATGCAAAAATTGACAAAAACACTGGCTGATTAGGAATTCTTTTCTTAAACTATGTTGGGACCGTTAAAATATGAGGTCAACGCCCAATAAGCGAAGAAGAATTTTATGCACCAGTTTTGTGAAATATTGTTTTGTACTTACAAACTGTTTTGCGGTTGGTGGAGGCTGTTTTGAACCTTAACTGCTAAAGAATAAAGATTGTGGAAGATGTTTATTGCGGTGGTTTGTGTTGTCAGAAGTCTGTAAATGGTTAATTTTAGAATTTCGCTCCTGTTGATGATTCCAATTTTGAAGGTTCAAATGTTAATGCAATTTCTTTTTGTTTTTTTTTAGTAAAATAATCATTTTTTTTTAAATATCACTTGTTTTCTTTCTGTTCGTATTTTAATTTGTTTATAGGTACCGTATTATGAATGTTTGGATTTTTAACCGTACTTAAATAATTATTAATGACGTCTAGCCCATTATGTAAATCAATAATGAACTTACAGTAACGAAAGCTGAATTCGAAGTGAAAATGACTTATCCATCTCATATGGACATATTTTCTCAATAAAAATCATAGGATGAGAATGAAATAGAAGAGAAATCAAAAGAAATTACACCATCATCAAAAAAGCAGCCTAAAAGTATCAATAAACCTTCCAATAAGCCTTCATCTCAACGTATCAAGAACTCTCCTCAAACGCGGAACATAAACAAGAAAATAGATTAACTTGAGATCAAAAGAAACAATGCAATTAACCCCTCAGAAACCTGTCAGAACTTTATATTCAATAACCACTAATTACCACCGGCTACCCTAAAAAGAGTTCATGCACCTTGAGGGTAAAGATTAAAAAAAAACAGCCCAAATTTTTGGATACGGAACTCCATTAATCAAATCCCATGGCAGCGCCCGAGGGAAGACGACGGGCGGCGGAAACGCCCGAACGTTTCACGAACCCGCCCGATTGGTCACGAACGAAAACGATTAATAAGCGAAAGTCGCCCTTTTTAATTTATAGACGTTATTGAAAATTAATTTTAATTATTATTAATAATGGTATCGTCGGTATATTGTGAGATTCGTCATGGTTATCCAGCTGTCAAAATGTGGCACTCCAATTTTAACTGTATCACGTTGGGATTGAGTTCAGAGTTCTTTATTGGTAAGTATCGTTTGCCCAATCTAGCTAGCTTGCTGTCAACGATGAATGCTTCAGGCGAAAGGAGACATCGACGTAAGCTATGGCTTGTTACAGAAGTCTTAATGGATATTCAAAAGGCATTATATCAAATCAACGACGTAATTATTAATTAACTGAATACTCGATTCTTGATTAATCGATATTAAATCATTCGATTCGTAGGTTTACCCCGAGGGGTACATGATGGGCGGTATAGTTTTAAGTGCGGTTGCGATGTTGAGTCATTAAGCGTAAAATTGAAAACCTGTTGTATGGGAGACGAAGAAAATGATCGTGCAGCCGAAGTATACGAGCAACACAGCTCTGCTCTTAAGAATTCTCATGAAACAAAAATCTCGCCAAAATGCATGCATGTAGACGATGTTAACTTTCTCATATGTTTTAGATCATATTAGCATTATTAAATACTAGCGGACGTCACGCGGTTTCACCCTCGTAGTTCCCGTTCCCGTGGGTGTACGGGGATAAAATATAGCCTATGTTACTCGCTAATAATGTAGCTTTCCAATGGTGAAAGAATTTTTGAAATCGGCTCAGTAGTTTTTGAGTTTGTTCATTTCAAACATAGACACACAAAAATACAAATTTTTCGTCTTTATAATATTAGTGTAGACTGAAATAAATGAAAAACTAAACAGGGTGTAACGGAAGGGTATAGTCATATTTTTAATTCGGTAACCAGCCATGAAAACGAACAACTTACTTCGAAATTTATTCACTCCATTCATTGTTAATTCCCAAATACTCTTATAATAATTTTGATATGCTGATGAGAAGTTGTTCTGTATGGTATCGGACGTAAAATAATAGCACCATCCCATCACTTCCCGTGGGTATCGTAAGAGGTGACTAAGGGACTCACTAGAGAATGGGCAGCAGCATTCTCTGTGGATTGCAACAGCTACACTGCGATCGCCAACCCGCCTGCCAAGCGTGGTGATTATGGCAAACGCCCCCTTTGGGTGAGGTCTAAGTCCAACAGTGGACGTCTTTCGGCTGATATGATGATGATGAAGATAAGTTTAGTTATTTGTGTGAAGTGAAATTGACTAAATTTAGTTTTTTTTTCAGAACTACCTCTCTAATTAGTTATGAGTGATTATGACAACTAAACTCGTCTAAACTAAAGTTGTCCAACAATTTAGTAATAATTATAATTAACAATATTGTCTTTCATGCAAGTGTTCGCAAGGTTGTTGTATACAAGATATATTGAGAACGTAAAACCATAACTTACTGTAAATAACTTGAGACTTAATGAATATTGAAACTTAAGTAGTCATTATTGCTTTGAATATTTAGTATTTATTTCGTAATTAAACTGAATACATGTGGTAACGATATTGTTAAAATAATAGGAGTGGTAAATCTAGTGTTTCGTTTCAAAGTTGCCGTTTTGCTTTTTCTTTTAAAAAGTCAATTTATCCTAACCTTATTTTCGATCCAAAATGGTAGCGCGCGAAATTCAAATTTTCTTGTTTTTTGCAATTTGCAGAACAGTGTCAAATTGTAACATGATCAAAATATGATGTATTTACATAATTATAAACATAAGAATAATCAATACATCGCTCTATCTTAAATTTGATGCATATCCTATAAGTTAGATTTCCAAAATCTTGTTAATATGAATCAAATCTAAGTCGATAGTGATTAGTGAATATTCTTATGGTTATTATTATGTATATACATACTTTTTACTGTCGCGGATCATATTTTGATCAAGTAACAATCCTACACTGACCTGCAAATTCCAAAAAAACACAAGAAAATTTGAATTTCGCAGGCTACCACTACGCAATCACCGCATCTTACTCACTACGAAAAGTGAGTTTATACAAAACAAAGGTGGGTCAGTCATGAAGTTAATAGTAGTTTCCTACTCCTCAGGAAAAACATTAGAACTGTCATGGTTTGAAGATAGGGCTTCAGGTGAAAAAAATAAGAGTAACTAACATATGTACATACATAGATACATCGAAAGAAAATATTAATGGATTATGTGAAAAATAATATGGCTCAATAAGAGGTGTCTGTTGAGATGTCAGCAAATAGAGACGTATGGAACAAGAAGACATGCTGCCAACTCCAAATAAATTAGAAAAAGGACAGAACGATTATGGTAAATAAATCTAAAGAGGAGAAGACTAAGATTATATATATACAGCGTGTAACAGAATAAACGCAATTCATTTAAAGGGGTCATTATACTCATAGTTAAGAATAACTTTTAGTATGGTACCAAAACTGAAATCGCGAAGAAAAATCGACTGCCCCATACATTTCTGAGCGCATAACTCGACAAAATGCACAGCACACAACACAGCAGCACACACAAACACACACACACAGCAATAGCAACTGCTGTTATTTTTTTCGCAATTTCGGTGTTATTCCCAGTGTAAAAGTTGTTCATAATGATGAGCGAGAGATACAAACAATGCTAAATAGAGAACGTCCAACTGAAAAACAAATGACAACAGAACTGTTGCTGATAATACAAAATATTCAGCCAAAAGTCTTGCCCCAGCAACACAAATTACAACAAAGAAAAAAAAGGAACCTGTAGTACTCCAATGAATGATGAACCAGTACATAATACAATAATAAGTAATGACAACGTGATTACGAAAGAGCAATTATATTCGCAATAATTCGTTCAAGCAATGTTGCCAAGTCATGAAATAATTATTGGGCCTGTCAATTATAATACTTGAAGATGATAGTCTGACCATTCGTTAAGACAGATGTAATTTGGTATTTCAGATGGGAATTTCCAGGCCTTTGATTGATTTCAACTGGAGCTTAGAAACCCAATGGAAAATCTTTAGCAGATTTTATATCGTCACCTTCAAGCGTTGTATCTCTGTCAGGGCCATAGCATAGAAGTAGCCATTTCATGATGTGGCCGAAAATTTCATGAAATGGTTCTATTTCATGAAATGGTCCATGAAAACTGACAATATCGTTTAAACGTCAACGTTTAATGATATTTTAATCCTCGTTTGGCCATATCATGAAATACCTGGCCACATTATGAAATGACAACTTCAAACGTAACTGAAGCGGTCGCCGCGGTCGACCCGGTCGACAGATCCTCGCTTCGCAGGTCTCCTAATTCTGTGTAGTTTAAAAAAAAGCCTACCTAACCTAACCTAACATGTCCGAGTCGGGATACCCCAAGTCCCGAGCTCGCTTCGCTCGCTCTTGCACCCATAGTACTGGCCACCCATAATGTAACTATTTTACGATATGGTCACTAATATTTGACCATAATTCATGAAGTAGCCTTGTATAACTGTTGATATCATACGCTGAGTTATCATTTATCTGGACAGACCATATCATGATGTGGGCAGTGGATATTTGCCATTTCATGAAAAGGTCGGCCACATCATGAAGTGATCAATTCTATGATCTGGCCACGACATCTCAATAAAACAGGATTTGATTTGGACTTCAAAAAGATTTTTTCTCGATTTCATTGGTATAATGATAAATATGTAATAATGCTCTCAGGGTGTTGATGGGGCTGCCTCGCTTCTGTAGCGCATCAGGGATGTTCGCGGAGATGCATATTGATTGCTTTTATGCATTAATGCGTAAAAGATGTGCGTCCTTGGTGCGCAGGGTGCGAGCCAGTTCCAACAGCATATTGGGCATGATTGCTGGCAGGCTGGACTGCCGAATTGTATGTCGTTGCTCCAGTATCTCAGCTGGAATGCTGAAGTAATGATTTTATTTGTTGTGTGCGTTTTTCTAATTGATGTTTTGAGTGTTTCACTAACATAGTTTTAAGTTTATTTATTGTTACTAACACTAAATGAGTCTTCGTTGCTCTGAATAAATAATTTATTTATTTATTTATTAGAATCAGGCGTTTTGCACTTACGAGTAACTTGTATTTCATTAAAAAACGACCAAATGCCAGTCGGACTGGCACACAAAGGTTTCCGTACGATAACCCGATATAATCATGTTTCGCTTGGCCCTTGTATATCATTTTGATGAGGGCCATGTGATGATGATGACCAATTAACCATATAATTTTGCAAGTTATTATAATAATCTCCTGCAGAGAATCAACAAGCGAAAGTAAGCGTGTCTGACTGTATGTCGGTTAGTTCTCTCTCTTTTCACGCCTATAAGGCGAATCTGTTTAGTTAGTTTAAAACTGATACGTATAAAACTTGGTACTCAGGTCGACCGTGAACATAATAGAATAGAGTAGAATACTCTTAAATGTATACTTTAATTATGTTACAGAAAACAAAACATGTTTGCTGACAGCTACAACCTGGGAGTCTTTAAGTCAAGAGTGAATAGGTTACTTCTAGGCAAGCGTGCTCCATCTTCTTACCATCAGGTGAGATAGTGGTCAAACGCGTACCTATCATTAGTATAAAAAAACAGGATATTTAAACATGACATAGGGTGACACAGTGGGCGACCTTATCGCTAAAAGCGGTCTTTTTAAGACAACCTTTGGATGAATTTTAACCTTTTGACCGCCACGGTCGGCTATAGCTGACAAATGAATAAGTGCTCAACATGCCACCGTCGTCGTTCAAAAGGCCTTTTAAACGCCGGAGCATAAACGCATCAGTGTGCCCCCGACGCCAAACCACAAATTCGTAGTTTTTGTTAGTCGGCTATAGCAGACCGTGGTGTGTTGGGCACTTTTTCATCTGTCGGCTATAGCCGACCGTGGTGGACAAAAAGTTAAAGGGAAAAGGAAAGACAGTACTGTAGGTAGTCTTAGGTGTACTATTTTTATGCATACAATAAATACATAATCTATACTGGATCTGGATCTATATATGGATGTTTGTTACTCAATCACGTCAGGACGGCTGAACGGATCTTGTTGAAACTTGGTACAGAGGTAGATTATAGTCCGGAATATTACATAGGTACTTTTTAACCCTTGGGTGAATTTTCAACAATCACGCGGGTGGTGCTGCGGGCGACAGCTAGTACTAAAATAATTATGAAACAAAAAGCGGAGAACCTAAGTAAAGAGAGAGGACCATGACCTGGATTAGGATTTAGAATCTTTTTTATCCTGTGAGTTATGTTGGGTTATTAAAACACTTTTAATAATGGAGTTTCTTGTCCGTTCTTCTCCATAAGAATCTATCTACCTTTTGCGAATAGACAACTAGAGTCACTTATATTTTATTTTTAAACTGTAATTTTTTTCGTTCAAAAGTGCCTTTTAATGGTCTAGTTGAAATAAATGGATTGACTTTAACTTTTACTTTGACTTTGAATAACCAAAGCCAAAGCTGCGGGCAGAAGTGAAATTACATAAGTTAAACATTACCATGTTTGCTAAGTTCGCCTCACCAATTTAGCAGGTCATAGATTAATTATTAGACCTGTCAATTACAGGCTTAATTAAATTATAATGTTAAATAATGACATTTGATCTTTTGAACTTTTGAGTGGAGATGTTTGTTCATATTTTTAGGTAACCTTTAGAGGAATTATGTAAATGCGGTTTCATGCGTCGCTTTTAGAGGTTTTGTTAACAATATGCTGATAATTATGCTTGATGTTGTTTTGTGTTGGGACGTTAATTAAGGGCGTGTTGCGTCATCTTTTGGAAACTGAGAAAAATGTTTACTTCACAGAATGTAACGAGTATTTATGAATTTAAACCTGGCTTTTATTTTCATTAGCAATGCTGTTGTAAATAACTGCCTGGAAATATTATGAAAAGAAAAGAAATAATAAAAGAAGCACCTTCAAATTTTTTTTTAATTGTTTTGTAATTTATCACCCGAAAAGATTGTGTTACACGTCCGTTTTTTGGTTACAGAAGTGCATACGACATGTGTACCAAATTTCAACTGAATCGTTTCAGATGATTCGCAGAAAATCAGCTGTGATAGAAATGCAAACACATGAGTGATTCTATAACTGTTCCGATTTTTCATAGGTTCAGAACCCTAAAAACATTAAAGTAGGGTGATATAATTCCTAATACACAATTCAGAAACCGCCCGGTTAAGGTATATTAGGAAGAGTTTACGACTCATCAGATTGTTTTAGTAGTCCTCTATTTATTTATTCATTTATTTAGGACAATCAACAAAGCATACACGAAAATACATGTTACAGTACTCATAATATTTCTATTTACATTTTATAGTGTAGCCTTGATTAAAGACAGATAAAAAAGAATATGCTTATCACTGTTGCAAAAATCAGACGTTCAAATGCAAAGGACAACTAATTAAAGCGGGTTTTGTTCGATTAATGAAAAAGTACAAACATTCTTTTTTTAATCTGTATTGAATTTATTTAATTTTGTTGTTCAAGGACGCAAAAATCTTATTGGATACTTGACCAACATCTAACCGGAATCCAACCCGAACTTTATGGGAAACGCATGAACATTGAGTTGAATGACAACACTCAGAATTTCATTCAAACGAGACGTCAAATTAAGCGCGAAAATAAACCAATTGAATGGCCGCCATAAAAAATATTGAAAGTCCAAAGAAACATTTATTATTCTAATTTCAAACGGTCGTAATAGCTTGTCAAACAATGAAAGCAACCTTACGATCCCATTTCTAAAAAGCTAACACATGTAAAATTAGCGGCCATTTTGTCTAGAGCTCTCTTGTCCCTTTCACTGGAAAGTTTTCATAGTAAAGTAGGTGTGTGAAGTGGTCATCGTGGGTCTAGATGAGGTGGTCGCGAAGCTTGTAGTTCGTCAACACGAAGGCTGCAATAAGCAATGTTTGTTGAGGTGCGTTCTTTATTCAAATTGTTTGTGTAGACTTGCGTTTTTTTTTTAATTTGAATTAAAACTTTGTCTTGTAGAATTTAAAAAAAATGCTCTAATTTTTTCAGTCTCTTGTTGGATTCTGCAAACGTTTTCCAAATAGATTTATTACTAGTTCCCAACTTGAACGATACTTGCAAAAACATAGCATATCAGATCGAAGAAACGCGATTGTAATGAATGTCAGTGAATAATATTTAAAGGCCCCCCCAGACAGGCGTGACCCAGCAATGCGGCGAAAACGATGTGATGGCCGGTTTTCATTCATTCATCCTGTAGAGCAATAAATTGTACCTAGAACCATTTAATGAAAACGGATTGTTGCATTCTCACTTTACAGCTGTCTAGGAGAGCTTTAAGACATTTGGTTTAAAGAATCCATACTAATATTATAAATGCGAAAGTAACTCTGTCTGTCTGTCTGTTACGCTTACACGCCTAAACCGCTGAACCGATTTTAATGAAATTTGGTACAGAGATAGATTAGACCTTGGAGAAGGCGGGAAAATAGCTTGATGGGGTTGAGATAGGGGATGAAAGTCTGTATGGGAGTCCGTCATTATTGAAGATATGACCTGATAGAACCTTTGTTTTAGGCACTTGATAAAAAGTAAATAAACTTATGTTCAAACGATTTTAAAAATTTGGCTGCAGTAACTATTCCCCGCGGACGAAGTATTGGGCTAAAGCTAGTATTTGTATAAAGCCCTTTAGTAGACTTTTTTTCATTTTTTTTTTTCATCTCGGTCTGTTTTTTAATTCCCGAAACAAACTTCTTTAATCTCTTTCTTGAAAAGCATCCCATAGATATTTTATTAATTACATTCTAGCGTTTTTAAACCGCCCGTCTGTCCAGTTCAAAGCTCGACCCGCGGACCGTTTGTGTGAAAAGCCAACAGTACATAACGGCCTTTTGGCCACAGAACCATAGTCAAGCTAGACTCGGTAAATTTGCCGATACGCAATTTGCTCCACAAACACTGGCTAGTATTAGTAACCAGAGAAATCTACTTGTGTTAATGTGGCGGAGTGGTCTATCGATTTTGAAGTGCCAGGTTATGATGGTTGTTCTAAGAAGGAGTAAGGAGGCTAGCTTAAATGGAACCGGAGTTTTATTGTGTTTGAAATTTGCTGATACCTATGAGGTTAGTTTTCGTTTGCTAGGGGAACAGGAAAATGTAGGTTTATATTAGATTGGAGAGAACTATTTTCTTATTAGAAAGAGCTTTCTTTAAAATTAGTTCTGCATTCGACTCAAGTACTCTAGTACCTCTCTGTAGGAAAAAATGGTTCGTAAAAAAATTGAATCAAACTAGTTGAGGACAAAAGATGTTTTGGCAATTGATGAAAACCAATCATTATATTGGAATGTCATGTAACTATAGTTTGTGTTGTAAATAAAAAAAAAATCCCTTCTTTTTACAAATTCATTGTAACAAGCACACTGGCCGATAAAATTCAAAAATCCAATCCATACATTAAACATCATCGCTCAATTCAAAAAACGAACAAGAACACAGCGTGACACAACCGAAAAAGCGATCGCGATCGATCAAATTGTGCAGATTCATCGATTCATTGCGTATCGATTTAAAAATATCGATGCTGCACCGACCACCTGCACATTGCGAGTAACGGGCCCTATATCTCCTTACATCGACACCTCGGCTCCGTATTTCGGATTATTACCGACAATTACTCGTCGGATCGATTCAGGAAAATCGATTTTAATATCGGTAGACATTGGTAAATGGGTTTGGCGCGCCCGTTATTCTTATGGCGCCTTTTGTCCATATCGGTAATTAATACTCGTTGATCTGTTTTAAAGGAATTGCGTTCATTGCAATCAGGAACCAAATGCTGTTGCACTTTTTAAATCGGTGGTGAAAAGGTTAAACTGAGTTCAATGTAAGATATTGGTGTGAAAGTAGCTTCCGTGTTTACTTGATATAATTATTTGCATTGTTAAGTCGGTTTTTTGAATCATTTATTTGCACCTGAATCTGGTTCCGGAGAGATTTTGACCGTGGAAGAAAATAATTGTGATTCATTTTATTTAAGCCGGAATTCGTTCTGTTTTAACAAACTTTAGGTTGTAGAGATTCAAGGAATGTTTAATCTACCTATCGATTGTTCGAACTAGTAGAACATAAAACAGAACAAATATGCGTGCATCCAAACTAATATTAAATTAATGTAAATCTAACTCTGTCTATTTAAAGTCTAAACGGCTGAACGGATTTGAATGAAACTTGGAACATGGATAAACCGTATCCTGAAATAAGTCAAGATATTTTTATCCCCGGAGTAATTTCTTGAAATCATTTTCACGCGGGTGAAGCCGCTGGCAGAAGGTAATAAAATTATAAACTGTCCGTCGGTTTGTTACTTATTCATTTTTTGACGTGTATAGCTAGTTAACTATAAATAAACCCCTTTTTTAAGGGTGGGATAGCATCAAATTACTTCTTCCGCTCTAGGTGGAGCGGAAGGGCGTGTCAGACTCTTACTGACTAAACCCCATCCGTGTTCCTTCTAAAGCCCTCTGCGTTCCAGGGCCGCGGTGACTCTTTCGAACAAATTCCGCAACAAATAAACCCCATAATACTAAAGACTCATTCTCAACCCTCTGACCACCTAAACAAAAATAAATCAATAAGCAAGAGCAAAAAAGCAAGAACAAAATCCCCACACAATTACAACATATCTAATTACAAACCGATCCCTTACACGCATTAATACTTGTACTACCGATCGCAATACTGATTGCAATCCCGATAGGAAACACACGGTCATCTGACTCGGCGATTTTTCTTAAAACACCGATACTCGGATACAATTACTGGTCATTTATCAAGGAAGAGAATCGGTGATTATGAATAATGCATGCAGCGTTTTAAAGTGTTGAATCGATTTTCGGTTCGATTTCTGTGGCGGTGATGTGCTCTTTTTTTTGGTCTGAAGTGTAATTCTATTTCGTAAAGAGTTATTTTTAAATGCACATCAAAAAAACATGTCACCAGTCAATTTATTTACATCAATTGTAATGCAAACAAACCAAATATTTAACAAAACTAGTACTAAAAATAATGTAAAAATTATACATCAATACTATATTATATATTTTCAAAATTCAAAAATTCAAAAAATCATTTTATTTTGTGAACACAGGGTACAATGGTCTAATGTATATAAAGTGTTTTAGTACTTACTTTTTTTGACAGTTGAAATAGAAGGTACACTGATCTGCTTAATCGTTTACAAACTTCTTCTAGATGTGGTTTCCAGGTCAGTTTGCTGTCTATAGAGATACCCAAGAATTTTGCAATGCTAGCCTCTTCTATTCTAGATTGATTATGGTGGATAGGTGACATTAACTGGAGTATTTACAAGCCGTTGGTAGAAATGCATATTTTTTGTTTTATTTAGATTTAATACAAGATTATTTCCTCTAATGCATGACAAAAAAGTTGTCCAATGTACAAGTTGTAAAATATGATTTTCATATCAAATCCATCTACCATCTGCCTAGCCTTTTCCCAACTATATTGGGGTCAGCTTACAGTCAGACCGGATTCAGCTGAATACCAATATTTTACGTGGAGCGGCTGCCTACCAGACCTCCACAAACCATTAACTGGGTAACACCGCACTCCCTGGCAAGACTGGTGTCAGATTGTCTGGCTTCTGACTATCCGTAACGACTGCCAAAGATCTACAAATGACAGCCGGGACCAACGGCTTAACGTGCTTTCCGAGGCACGGAAGTGTCTTGGATTTTCATATCAAATATGACTGTACATCAAAATAACCAGAGAAAATACTCACACATATAACAACTTAGGGTATCCCGACATGGATAGGTTGGGTTCGAATGGGATTTTATGTTAGGTTCCTTTAAATCTTAAGGTTAGAAGGTGTCGTTCATCAAAAAGCTCTGCTTTTCAATTATGTAGTAGCGATGCGTCACAAATTCAAATTGTTGTTAAAATAATAATATTTATTGATTAGATCGGGATTTTTTTATGGAGAAGGAAGATTTTTGTTTTACAGTATAATACTAGCCTTCCGTAAATGTTTATGGGTTTTTCTGTGTTATGTGTTATTTTAAAGCGGATGTGAACAAAGGTTTTATTGGTCGTAAACTATCTTATAAATTCTAAGTCTTGTTCTCTCCACGAGCCATTTTCAGAATACATTGTTACTAAACTGTTATGTCTACTAAGTTTTATTTATTTCATCTAGTAAGTATGTTGAAAAACTTCATTTGATACACGAGGGCAATTCTCACTGCAGTCTCGGGGCTCCCAGGGCGTCTTTTCCGCCAAGGCTGCAATGACAAAGTTTGTCCACTTCAATCAAAATATACTACTTATCACAAATTATGTTCTTCTTAAGTATTTGCCCAGTAATCTAGAAGATCCACAGTAAAAGGCGCCTTAAGATTAGGTACCTATTAACTCCTTCACAACCAACACGTCAACACTCCGCTGCGTCTTAATTCCCATACAAATGCATCTAGCGATTACTATTCCATCAATCGGCCCGTTGCCACCCACAGTAATGAAGGTCTAAGCTATAAGCTTATTGAAAGTTTAACTGTGGACCTATTATGGACAAAGAGAATAGATACCTATTGGAGAAGAGTGACCATAGAATCTATTGTCACTTCTAGTAAGATTGGTACCAGAATAGGGAATAAGTATGAAAACATTATTATTATCTAAACAGTTTATCTAAATATATGTATAATACTAACAATGAAAATAGAATCAAATTTAATCGAAAAACAAACGAGATCTAACTATTTTTAATAAATATATCTGTCTCTCTCGCGAAGACGCCGTTTTCCATGGTAGCTGTATAGGCGACATGGTATTTGACGTCAAAGTTCATATCGGACCTTTTTTTCTAATTGTCATCTTTGAAAAAAAAAAAGGAATGAGTGGTTGTCCATTTCAAATACAGATCTGCAAACACGCAGGAGATATTTCAATGCACATAAGTGTGCGCAAAACACAGGTGCCCCTTCTGTTCCCGGCACGATCGGGGAGAGATCAGACGCAGAACCATTGGCTTTACATGTTTTCCGAAGCAATGAGGCTCCACTACAACGACCTAAGGAGCTCCAAGTAGTCATAAAATCCACCAGTAAGTCTATGAGATGCCTACTATCCTTTTTCATATTCTTCAAATTGCCATCACTCGTCACTTAGAGTCTACTTAGAGTGACTGATACTGATCTAGTTAGCAAGCACTCGATTTGTACAAGTAATACGTGTCAGATGTTACAAAGTAACGCAGTGATTTAGTGATGTGTAGATCTTACTGTATGTTTACGGTCTTTTTATCCTGGCGTTAGCAGAATTTAATACAAAGGGGTGGAATCCTTTATTTTGATCAGTAAAGCGAAAGCATCCTGAAATCTATAAATCCCTCTCGTGAGCAAAGACTCAAACTAGAGCTATGGACTAATCTCAGATTTCTTAATGAAGCATTTGGAGTTGAGTATTTCTCAAACACTTTTTAGCCTGTCAAATACCTGTCAAAAATTGGTTTTACAATAGGTTTCGACATTTTCCCGGTTACCGTAAGAATTTTGGGATGAATTATACACTTAAACCTTCCTCATGAATAACCCCATCCATTGGAGAAAACCGCATGAAAATCCGTTCAGTAGTTTTTGAGTTTATCGCGAACAGACAGACATACAAACAGACAGACAGACGCGCCTTGGGACTTTGTTTTATAATATGTAGTGATGATACTTAATTCAGAAAACGGGACTAAGTTAATAGCGCTACGGAAATTTTTTGTGGTCAATCCCAATACGCACAGTACAGTATTGTCCTTCCTACAGTGTTTAAAATCCACCCAAAGGTTGTCTTGAAAAGATCGCTTTTAGCGATAAGGCCGTCCATTGTGTCACTCTATGTAATGTTTTCTTCATCTATATTTTCTGTTAATTATATGGTGTAAATAATAATAAGTATTCTATTCTATTCATTAAGGACTTAATTTATAGAATTACAATTTGTTTAGAGGCCCCTTCTCTCTTTCAAATTAATATTTCCATGTAATCTCTACTCATATTTTCTTCTATTTTATCTTAGTAGTGTTAACGAATTCATAATTACAGAAATGAAATGAAATTGATAACTATGCAATACTGTGAATTGACAAGCAATTTTCTAAGGAGCCAGCATAGTTATCCAACATCAGCTGCCTAGCCTTTTCCCAACTATATTGGGCTCGGCTTCCAGTCAAACCGGATTCAGCTGGATACCAGTATTTTACGTGGAGCGGCTGCCTACCAGACCTCCACAACCCATTAACTGGGTAACACGGTACTCCTTGGCAAGACTGGTGTCAGATTATCTGGCTTCTGACTATCCGTAACGACTGCCAAAGATAGTGATCCAACAACATCAATCAGAAATAAAAGATCTGAAAGAATTTTATGATCCCAGAAATAAATAAAGATATTGTAATCTTGTGCTACTTAAATGTGAAGGTTAAACGGGCATAGGCCTAGCAATAGCAGTACAAAACGAAAAACAAACTTCTACATCCGCTTCCCACCACCTCCAATAAATTACAAACCAAGAAACCGTCTAATTGAATTAAAACAAATTCAATTAATTGCCTCTACTCTAATTTTAGTGGCTTAAATTATTTATTTTACAATTTAACCACAGTTGTAATAGTGTAAATTTGTCCTGCTATAAAAATGTTGCCGTCAGAGTTAACTCAGATTCCGGATTACGGAATGAAATTAGTTTTGTTTCTGTTTTTTGACCTACTGTTTCTGGAATTTACAAGGTAGTGTAACGGAAGTGTAAATTTTGTAAACTTAAATATCTCTAAATAGTCATTAAGTTCGATTAAACAAAGCCGCTTTCTGCCTAGTTTATTTCTCCGTTTAGTTACGGATTTTGATACGATTTTCGCCACTAGAAAGAGCGATAAACGAGGAATCGAAACATAATGTTGGTTCTCAATCTATAGAAAATCATAACTGAAGGATTTGTTTCATGTTTTAAATATGTAATAGTTATCCAAATATGTAAAAATCTTCCGTTACTGAGTGAGTGAATGACAGACAACACATAGCCGAAACTACTGGTCATAGAAAGCTGAAATTTGGCATGTACCTCCCTTACACTCCGTAAGGGAGTACTAAGAGAGAATTTCCCGAAATTCTTACGGGAGCGGGAAGAAACGGAATATGTGCGTACGAAGTCGCGGGCAAAAGTACATTTCTTAATAAAATTCCCCTCGTCCGTTTGTCACTGCGAGGTGCCAACTGAAAATCAGCGCTGGTCGTCTTACGCACTTCAAACGCTGAGATGGTTACCGTTTCGGTAAGGGCATGATTATCATTATTCTTCTCTTTCACACTGACAGATAACGCAGAGCCAAAACTCCTGGCCGTAGAAAGCTACTAGAGGGAGGGAGGAGCACTAAGAGAGGATTTTCCGAAATTTCTACGGGAGCGGGAAGAAACGAGATATGTGCGTACGAAGTCGCGGGCAAAAGTACATTTCTTAATAAAATTCCCCTCGTCCGTTTGTCACTGCGAGGTGCCAACTGAAAATCAGCGCTGGTCGTCTGACGCCCAGCAAACGCTGACATGGTAGCGGTATGGGCACGATTATCATTATTCGTTTCTCACTCCGTTTTTTGCTTTTGAATTGTGTCTGTGACAATGTTTTTTTAAGTAAAACTTCTTTACGCACGCTTGACTTGGGGAGTAAGCTGGTAAATGCGTGACGAGAGCGTTACGAAAAGTGTGATCGGGTGAGGCGAACGGAACGAAAGCCGTATGGTGTGTGTGTATGCGTGTGTGTATTGAGCCTACAAGCAAATGTGCACACGAGCAAGTGAGTGCGTAACCGGGTGCGCAACTCTCTCTCTCTCTCTCTCTCTCTCTCTGTCCTCGATCGACTAATCGACCGATCGACGAATGTATATATTATACATATAGATGGAGCGAAAAAAGTTTTGCTTCAGTCGTGTGTTCTAAAGCACATTCCTTTTTCTTTTCTATTCTATTCTCAACTAGAAAACTGGAACTTAATATCGGAAGGTCGTGAAACAGAATGTAAATTTTCTCTTATATCAAGGTCAGAGAACCGAAACCATACATTACCAGGCTTGATATTAGTAATCCACCACCTTTATAGATCACAAAACTGGAATTTCATTCAAAATCGCATTTAGAAGCCATTTTATACAAGTTTATATGAATTTAAATAACTGTTTGATACGGAACGGTGTGACAAAAGCCCGTATTAAAAGCTTAGTGCATATTCTGAACGTTTTACGAGCGTCTAATCCGTCGTCAAGTGCTGTGCGCGCCAATTTGCTCGCGGCTTAGGTGGTCGCTAGGTTTTAGGGTTCCGTGGATAGTTTTAGTATAATTAAGTCGAATCTTACTGCTACTGTAAATGCGAAAGATGTATGAATGGATACTGTTACTTAATCACACTAGAGCGATGAAATTACACAAAGATAGATTATTGTTTATTTATTTCGTTTTAATTACTTTGTATGCTGCCCTGATCGACGTCATTCTGTCAACGCCGGTTGTCGCTGAAAACCAGCGCTGTGGCTCTGTCTCGCACACGAGTCCCAGCATTATGCTGAGCGATGGTTCGTTTTGCGCGAATTTGATGCATATCTTTCCAACTTGCATAAGTTTTGTAATTTTGTTTATTTAATTTTTTGGTATGCGTCATGCTTGTCGCAAATAAACTCTTTTTCTTTCTTTCTTATAATTTTGAATAGAACATATGCTACTTTTGATTCCGGGGGTATGTTCCCTTGGGATTATTTCCTTCATTCACGCGGGCGAAGTCGGTAGTAGAAGCTAGTTAACTTATGCAACGTGTAACAGAATAAACGTTGTACCTCTTAAGGGGTCATTTCATTCATCATTATGAACCACTTTTACTATGAGACCAGCCATGAAATCGTGAAAAAAAACAGCTGTTCAGTACATGTTGTCGAGTTATGCACACAGAAATGTATGGGGAAGTCGATTTTTTTTTCGCAATTTCAATATTGATCCCATAATGAAAGTTGTTCATAATGATGAGTACAAGGACCCCTTAAGAGTTGCGAGCGATGATGTGGTCGACGATGAAGCACGCTTGTGCAGAAGTAACTTATTCATTCTTGACTGAAGAACCCCAGGTTGCAGATATCAGGAAGCACAGACTCCGGCAGGGAATTCCATTCCTTTATAGTTCTTACTCAATAAAATACTGTAGATATAGATTTCGGGTTTTAAATGTAACTCTTTTGATTTATCCAAAGTCCTTGAAATATTTAATCTTACTACGGAACCCGCTTACTAAATAAGAGTTTCTCGTTGACGGGCTATCAACACTAGAATCTAGTGCAAAACTGTAAAACATGCTTCTAGGTATAAAAGTGTGATATTGATTCTTAAGCTGCTATATATAAGTTATTTTAAGTGTTTATTAAAATCACACTTTATATTCTATGATCTTGAGAAACGACTTGAGCGCACTCAGTGATCGAAATATAATTTTATTAATATCAATAATTTTGTTTTGCATTTTATTAATATTACTGTAAACTCACCTCGACGATTTGGTTCGTTTAGAATTTGCTCTGGTGAATCCCAGATCAATATATTACAGTTCTTCATATTTTTATGTTTTAATTGCGCTGTATTAATAAACGAGTGTTATTAAATCAGCGATTTTCTTATTGCTGAGCAGCAAAGACATGCCTAAAATGGCCTAAAGTAAAGGATTGACATGTGCTACCGAAAGGACTCGTGGTCAATCACAAGAATTTGGGACTTTCGGGAACTAATTTCGCTGCTAGAATGACAATTTATCTAGAACCACAAAATAACATATGCTTTTATTCCTTTTAAAATCCTTTGATTTTAAAACCCCGTCCTTCCTTCACAAATTCTTTCACCACTAACAATTAGCCCCATAAAATAACAAAACCAACAGTGACACAGCACTTCTCGCTCCGCAAAACGATTTTTCACATCCACTTAAGCTTCAACGAAATCATTAATAAGTATTTACGATGCATCTGTCCGTTTGTGACAATTTTACAATAAACAATACTTGTGCAAACCCTGATAGTTTGAAAAAAAAAAGTTACAACGCACCAGACGAATTTTAACTCTATTCTTTCAAATTTAAAGATCAAAATAAAGCTGTGGCTAATTTTGTTCAGCGTGTGTGGCAGTTGAATGTTAGGCCGGGAGCCAAGGTTTGATAAATGATATGATTTGACACGGTACAGTCAGATCGCTTGGGAATTCTGCTGATTAAAAATATATGTTTCCGTTTTGGCTTTACTTATTTTTTTAGGCATAAGATATTAGGACGAAGATAGGTGTAAGAAAGGAGTAGCTTATGGCTATTGTTCCAATTAGTTTGATTGACTAAACAATCATTATTAATCTAAAAATTGAAGGCTCGTTCCAATTTCTAGAAAATCTAAATTTTCTAGAAAAATCGCTGTCTCCTGTCGGAGCCTTTGTAAAACAAATTATAGTAAAATCCGCTTATAATGACAATGAAGGGAAGTGAAAAAAGCGTCATACTAAGCGAACGTCGTACGAAGCATATTCTTAAGCAAACTACATGACTTCCTATTTTTGTTAGAAATTTAGTGTAATAGAGAGAAACTATTCAAATTGCACAAAATGTCGTCGCAGGAAAAGGGGTGGGAATTATCACGAAAACCAGTGAAGGTGTTAGGAATCATGTCACTCAGTATAACTGAACATAATTCCTTAAAAATAGGTCTTAATAAGCGACCTGTCCATAAGCGAAGTCATTATATCCGAGATTTTTATAAAGAATTTTATGTGAAAACTAAACTTAGCACTGTGTTAATTTCTTAGTAAGCGGTTGGCCATTATAACCGGAGTCATTATAAACGGATTTCACGGTAGTTCAAAAGACTTCAGCTGCAAATACCAAAAAGTTGTTGAAAAAAAGAGTTTAGTCTGTCTCCTTGGAACACATTTTCAAATTTAAAATGAACATGCATTTCTGTATAAGCCACCATTTTTTTTTCTTTTTTTATGCCATACGTCATACTTCGATCAAATAAACTCATTTTTTTTTTTTTTTTTGTTTAGCGGCAAACACAAGTAGTTACTCCACACATGTAGGTTCAAGTAAATACGACTATATTAAACTTTATAGCCACATCATAGCAATGTGAATTGTATCACAAATAACAAAACGTACAAATCATACACCGCACTAGGTTTTATAACCTCAAAACTATTAAAAGTTCTTCGGTACTTGCTAAATAAGGCGTTTACTTGCCAGTCCTTGCCAACAAGGGATACCATTAAAACTATGACCACTACGTATATCGCAAATTTTACGACAATATAAACTCTATTTGACTTTAGATCGTTATCTGAATCATAATATCGGATACGCTTCGGATTATTTTATTCTAGGAATGTACATTTTATTGACAATGAAGGCAAACGGATAAAATTGTTGGGTTTTTTTTTCATTTTTGTTGTATATGAACTACACTCGCGAGCAAAAGTATGGAATCACTTACTTGAAATTGGTTCCGCGCGATCTTGAGTAGTAAATAATTTGTTAATAATAATAAAAATGGCACCATTTTAAAGGTTTAACTGTTAACTTTAAATTGATACCAAATTCATTCAAATCACGCTAGTATTTAAGAAGCTATCCCGGATTACGTGCCGAAGTAAGGAAAAAGATATGTTTTAATTGTTTGATACGTCACGACTTGCGGCCTATAGACCCCCTATAAAAGCACGTGTTATCGGATTTTCTTTATCAGTCGGCTTTCACACGTTGACCGGTACACATCTCCGCTACTTGTGACCCTTGAACTTGGACGACAATGGATACTACACCTACAGAAGCAGCACAAATCGTTGCCCTATTGCAAGAAGGGCTCAGCCAGCGGGCTGTCGCACGTCAGCTCCACATAAGCCAGTCCTGTGTTTCGAAAGTTTATAAACGCTTTCGGGAGACTGGTGGCTTTATCCCGAGACCAAGATCTGGACGGCGCCGGTGCACATCGGAGAGGGATGACCGTTTTATCGTGTCAACCTCTCTCCGAAATCGACATTTGACTGGTGTCGACGTCCAACAGGAGCTCAGAAATGTTCGTGGGGTAGCTGCCAGCGAGTGGACAGTTCGTCGAAGACTGAAGCAAGCTAATTTGACTCCAAAAAGGCCTGCCACAGGCCCGAAATTGACGGCAGGTCATCGACAAGCACGCCTTCAATTTGCTCGCTCCCATCTTGATTGGGAGGTTGAGCAATGGAGGCGAGTCCTGTTCTCCGACGAGTGCAGAATGTGTTTACACGGCAGCGACCGAAGGGGTCGGGTCTACAGACGGCCTGGGGAGCGATATGCGCAGTGCTGTTTCGCTGAGACAGTGGCTTATGGGGGCGGTTCTTGTATGATGTGGGCCGGCATTTCTTTCGACGGTAAAACGGAGCTTGTTTTCGTGCCTGGCGGGGGACGAGGAGGTGGTCTAACTTCAGACCGCTACATTTCCGATATTCTGCTGGAACATGTCGTTCCTTATGCGGGATATATCGGTGCTGACTTCCTCCTTATGCACGATAACGCTCGTTGTCACACTTCCCGTGCCACAACTGAATACCTCGAAGAAGTCGGTATCGCCACATTGGACTGGCCAGCGCTCAGCCCGGACTTGAATCCCATTGAGCACGTGTGGGATGAACTGAAGAGGAGGGTTCGTTCCAGAAATCCTGCTCCTTCAAGTGTGAATGAGCTGAAATCGGTATTGATTGAGGAGTGGGAGGGTATCCCGCAAGAATCGATTCAGAAGCTGATTAGGTCAATGAAGAACCGTCTTCGAGCAGTTATTAGGGCGAGGGGAGGGAACACAAAATATTGAAACTCAATTTTAAGGCCAAATAAATTTTTTATTAATTAATTTTTGTTGTTTTCTTCTTTTATAATTTTTCCATTATCCTTATGTTTTCCTAACTCCTTCACTTAATCTGGGATAGCTCCTTGAATACCGGTGGGATTTAAATGAATTTGGTATCAATTTAAAGTTAACAGTTTAACCTTTAAAATGGTACCATTTTTATTATTCTTAACTAGTTATTAAGTACTCAAGATCGCGCGGAATCAATTCCAAGTAAGTGATTCCATACTTTTGCTCGCAAGTGNCAATGAAGAACCGTCTTCGAGCAGTTATTAGGGCGAGGGGAGGGAACAGAAAATATTGAAACTCAATTCTAAGGCCAAATAAATTTTTTATTAATTAATTTTTGTTGTTTTCTTCTTTTATAATTTTTTTATATTTTATAATTCATTATCCTTATGTTTTCCTAACTCCTTCACTTAATCTGGGATAGCTCCTTGAATACCGGTGGGATTTAAATGAATTTGGTATCAATTTAAAGTTAACAGTTTAACCTTTAAAATGGTACCATTTTTATTATTCTTAACTAGTTATTAAGTACTCAAGATCGCGCGGAATCAATTCCAAGTAAGTGATTCCATACTTTTGCTCGCAAGTGTAGTTAGTATCTACCTCTTATAAATGGTTCTGGGAAAATGTCACTAGCCAATGTAACTCGTCACAAGTAGACTACAAAATAAGTTTGTATTGTCGCAAACCTGACATACATACAAATTATTAACGATAGAATTAGTAAATCTTATTATGTTACTAAAGAGAAATATTAAATTTAACATTTAACTGCTAACAAAAGAAAAGATCAGAAACTAGGCTCAACTTACAGTTACTATATTGTATAAATAAGTTACATTAGATGTTGCGTCAATTTCACAAAAAAAGTTTTTGAAAATTTGAACGATAATAAACTTTGCTATAGTAGGCGCCAGATAATCGTGGAATAACGGTCATTGACCCACCTACAATTATTGACATTTTTAATTTGAAAAACGGAATTAATGACACAAAGCTGTCCCGAATCATCATCTCTCGTGATCCTTAACATTGTCTAATAATGAAAAACGATTCATATTTAATTGTTCAGGTACCTATGAACAGTTATTAGGGAAAGGTCAATATACTTTATTCCACATTTATCTGGCGCATACTATAGTCCTTGTTATCCCACACCATCACTATAATACTAAACCACCCAATTCCTTACTATATCGGGCTCGGCTACCTAAATAATGTCACCCATTTTTTTTTGCCGATGGGAAGTCATCAAATGACTCCTTCCACTCCGGGCGAAGCAGAAAGGAGTGTCAGACTCTTACTGACCAAAGGAGTGTCAGACTCTTACGGAACATGGATGGGCCATGTTCCTCGAAATGCCCTTTGCTTTACAGGGCCTGGTGACTCTTTTCGAACAAATTCCGCAAAAATCACGTCACCTTACAACTTCTAATTTTCTTACAACAGTAACAATGGTTAAACACAGCAAGTCTACAGCTAGGAATCCCGTTAACAGCTCGAAAATATGCAAGTGTGCGACCACCATGAAAACGTCCAGGTCTGTATTCCAGTATATGAGCTAAAACAGTTTTAAAAGCAATAAAGTCAGGCATCGCTATTCAAAGGAACTCTCCGTTAACCTACAATATTGTGCACCAAGTCATAAAAAGTGCTATAAAATCCATATTCATAGTTATTTAACGTATTTATTTATATATTATATAATGTAACAACGTCTTTTGTTTGAAGTGGGCGTCGTTTTATCTCTTGTTTAGAATTAATTAGTGTTTTTTTTTTTATCTGAATTATTTATGTTTACTGTGTTTGTTTGTAGTGTTGGTCTTTGTGGGTGCCGCTTTAATATTTTTTTTTTAATGTAAATATTTGAAAATGTAATATTATTTATACAAAAAGAATGAGAAAAAAATCAATACAAGTTATAGTTCTTATAGATGACTGTTGCTTATTATAGGACAATTCTCGTACATTTCTAAGAATTTCTTCTCTCTACTCTCTACTCTACTCAGCATACTTTTAATATATTTTTTTTATTTTTTTAATATGTGTTTTCTTTTGACTCTAGTCTAGGTCATAGATGACAGAGACAAAGTCGACGATGGAGCGAGCTTACCCAGAAGAAGCCTGTTCACTCTAATTTAAAAGAGATTAGGGTTGTATGCGTTCACAAACACAGACGCAGGCAGAGAGTTCCACTCCTATGCTGTGCGCATTATAAAAGACGTTGGGAAACTTTTATCTATAATTTCCCGCAGCGTTCATGAGGCTTAATACATTTAATGAATTTCTATACTATACGATATTTCAGACGGTAAATACTTATTAGTTTTCTAGTTATGATAAACTGATACAAAATTCAACAGATAAGCTTGATTCATTATCATTTGCCTAGCCTTTTCCCCACTATACTGGGGTCGGCTTTCAGTCAAACCCGATTCAGCTGAATACCAGTATTTTACGTGGAGCAGCTGCCTGCCAGATCTCCACAACCCATTAACTAGGTAACACGGTACTCCTTGGCAAGACTGGTGTCAGATTATCTGGCTTCTGACTATCCGTAGCGACTGCCAAAGATCTACAAATGACAGCCGAGACCAACAACAACAACAACAACAACAACAGCGGCAACAGATAAGCTTGATTACCTGTTAAAAAATATGTTTCTCCTAATTCTAGGTCAAAGTTCCACCAATATTGTTTCAACAAGGTAAACGTAACGCCCATAAACAAACAGAGCGTTATCTCCAAAACTTTCTTTGAATTTATTAAAATGTACCTTTAGCCTATTCGTTAACTAGTTAAAATATTCAAATGGCGTTTTAGTTACGTTTGGTTTCGACAGTATTTCCAACAAAGAAGAAGATGATACAGAAGGAACACTTCATACAGTTAGTGTCAACGCTCTAATTGTCTCTGTAATAACTTTGATTGACGTCACAGAAGTAAAGTTTGTGGTGTCAATTTGATGATTTCAATTAAATGTGTAGGTAATGCTATCGGCTTTGTCATTCAGAGAAAAATAAAAAATTATTGCAAACATTAGAACTATGGAACAAGCTAATCGATTTCCCGCGAGTCAAAATTCCCGACATTTTATGCACATAAAGCTACTCGAAACTGTCAAATTTTCCCAATCAACCATGAACCTAATGCTGTAGCGATAAAGTTCAAAATCTATAAAATAAATTTGACTGATTGTTGTAGCTTGATGTGCTGGCGACTGTACAATCAACTGTTTTTTAAAGATTTTTATTTTATTAGCGTCTTTCTTGATTTTTTTTCTTGCACCAACTTAAATCAGCCTTTGCGATGCTGGAAAAATGCTGTAGTAATTTTTTTCCACTGTATTCGCTCTTTCACCTTCTGTAAATATAGATACAGAAGGTGAAAGAGCTTCCGACTAAATTCCTCGGTCACGGTAGCTTAATCGTTTCCAGTAACCACGTGCGACAACTATTTACGTGGGAGTTCTTTATCGTACGATATTGGAATAGGGCCCTCTGTTTTTTTTTTTTTTAATTTGACTAAAAATATATCGAATATATTTTTAATAACATATTTTTTTAACAATAATACTAAATCCAATTAAGATAAACTAAACCAACAACAGAACAAAATTTATAATAAAAAAATCGGATTCAAGCTTGTCAAATAGTAATGTGCCCAAGAGACTGGTGGCATTGCCTCGTTGTATGGCAATGCTGGGCCTTCTGTTGGTTCTTATATTTTGTGTTAAACATCATGAATCAATTCAGATGTTACTATAATGAGAAGGGGGCAATTACATGTAGCGGGTGCTCATAAATCTTTGTAGTCGTGATTTAAATCGGTAGTGTTTGCGTTGATTTTAGTGTTTCTGGTAATTGAAGTCGGGTCAAATCTGCGTAATATTGGAGGATTTATTTGATTGTTGTACTGTCATGATGGTTGTTTTCAAATTGCATATTAAACAATGTTGTGTGAAAATTCAGCTTTAGTTGGAGCGAGAGACCTAGTGGATGAAGTGGTTACTTTGGTGGCTTGACCATCGTCAAATTAAAAGTACATAGTAGCGATTAATCATTGTTCTATTTGTAGCAGAAAAGGTATGAAAAATAGTACAAATTCAAGAGTGCTGAGTACACTGAAGAAACTGTGAATCGTGAAATAAACTTTTCCTTTTCAATCTTTCACTTTTAATTAACTTAAAAATTCCTACCGAATACGTCTTTATCTAAAGTATTAAAATTATCGTAATCCATGACTCCCTGCCTACAAACAGCCGTGTGGGAAGCATGTTTAGATTTGTATGGATGTGGCAATCGTAATAAAATTCCTAATCCGAATTCAGACCACGGTAGAATATCGTACGCTTTAATAATCAACTTACTTATTCACACTTTCGCTTACACCTCCGTGGTGGTTATGATCACCTGGTACTTTCAGTCAGATTTATATGAGAAACTAATAATGTTATTTGATTTGATGTTCTTGATTCTTGCTTGTTAGAAAGGTTAGCATGTATTTGTAATCAGCCATATTTGTACTGCTGCTTATTTGGCAGGCATTTTGTTTAACATTATTACTGTGACTACAGACTAACCTTTCTGAGCATTATATCTTCAACTCACCAAAGTGTCATGCTTCATTTTTAAGGTTCCGTACCCAAAGGGTAAAACGGGAACCTATAACTAAGACCCCGCTATCCGTCCGTATATCCGTCTGTCCGTCTGTCACCAGACTCTTTCACATGAACCGTGATAGATAGTTTTAAATTTTCACATATGATGTAATTCTATTGTCGCTATAACAACAAATAATAAAAATGAAATAAAATTAAAAAAGGAGGCTTTCATACAAGAAACTTTTTTTTTTCGGCTTATGTTACGGAACCCTTCGTGTGCAAGTCCAACTTGCACTTGGCCAGTTTTTTGTTTACTCATCACTGATACTTATAATAATACTAGTTTATGCCCGCGGCTTGGCTCACTTTAATGAAGATTTTCGCAAAAAAACGTAGCCTATAATCTTCTCCAGATTCCCATCTATCTCTTTACTAAACTTTATCAAAATCCGTTCAGCGATTTAGGTGTGAATGCGTAACAAACAATTAAATAAAGAAACTAACTTTCGCATTTATAATAGTAAATTAGGATAACTTAAATAAACTAAATGCATAAAAATATTAACAACAACAATAATACCAAAATCACAACCCACAAGGAATTCTAAACTAAATGAACGCATCAAGATCTTCAAAGACCTTTGCGTGCTACATAAGTTATCAAGGCAAGCAAGTTCCATCCATCCCATCTGATTATCCACAAGAAAAGACATACAAACTATGTAGCGTTATTTACGAAAGATATCAACTGGTTCGTTAGTGCACCCGTAGCCGTAGGTGCAAAAGTGCACCAATAAATATTCTACAAATGTGAACCTATAACTGGTGGTACTAAATCTGGGATCGTGGTAACTGGGCTGCTAATACATAGTAATGCTGAGGCAGATACTTATTTGATACTGGATTATATTTCTTAATAGGTAAACTGTATAGATTGCAGAAGAGAGAGTAGTAAAGCAATATCAAAATTTGAAAGGAATAAAGAAAAAAAACATGTTAATTCGTGACTCGCACAAGACAAACAGCAAAACAACATTAAGTGATCAGAAAATAATAACAAAAACGATGAAAATTTAACATTGTAAAAATTTCAAGAATTTATTAATTGTAACAATCTGCTGTGTTGCGGAAACTTAAAGTAAAGCCAACTACTAAAGCAAAGATCGTTACTATCTAGCATTACAAGAGAAACATATCTAAAGATACTTCACAAAGGATATCAACGGTAAACACAAACAAACACCATAAAAAAATTAATGTCATCAACAGATGCTCACTATAAAAAGCGTTAAGTGGAACAAAACAAGTCAGATCGCTGAAAAAAAAAATGCATGAATATTTGATCCCAAACCAGAATCATTAGTCAACTTTTTTATTAGAACCCGATTCTTGAAGAAATCGGCAGTAAATTCAAGTAATGCTACATTAAAACCACCTTTATCATCGTTGGAATAAAGCTGATCCTATGTTATTTTTTTAATTCCCAGCAGCTTTTGGCAAACTTTTTTTTGTCGTGATCTTACATTGACAATTGTCCCGCTTCCTTCGCCAGTGATAATAGTTCAGTAGTTACATCATTAATCACTTAGAACACATGTGGATATAGCCTTTTTACTGTATCACACAAAACTTTGTTCTGATTGTAAACTTTAACACCGTCTTCACTAACGATAGTGGCTTCATTTCAATCAACTTCAGCTTCTTTGCGCTCATATTTAAGAACTATATTTGCTTAAAGTTTAACAAGATCATTTATTATAATATTCGATCCCATATTTGCCCTTGGATTTTCACCTTCGTATGTGGGAATATTCAATTTGTTTGCTTCGTCTGTTTTTGTTCAATTGACGTTTAAATTCTTAGAGTGACTAATGATGCAGATTTTTGACGGGGGCTTAAGCAAACTTCGGTTTAATGCTCTTTGAACAATTCGTAACGTGAGCTTGATTAAATTGAATTTAATGTGATCATAGCATTTTTTTGGGATTCGGATTCGAAAAACACGATTACGAGTATTTGGTGGTAAAAAGCGTTATTTAGAAGATTCCGATTATTAAATGTTCCTTGATAAATCTTTCCTGAACGAATACTCTTTTTAATATACCCAATTCAATCACATGATCACTTCTTCTATACAACTTCAGTAGTTTCGTTAACGCTTATTGACATAAAATCAATCAAACCACTAAACTAATTCAAGAAGTCCATTACAAAAACCATTTCATTAGACTTGAACGGTCCTCCATATTGAACAGTACAGCATTAATCACATCTTCCTCGTCGACTCTCTTTATAAAATCAATGAATTGTATCAGATTTGATTCAGTCACGATCAATTCAATAGTTACAATGAGATATAACTCAATCTAAAGTGTACCGTTGGTAATGTTTATTTATGATTATTTCTTTGTAGAGCGTCTAAAAGACAGTTGATATGTTGCAATGGACGTAGTTTTGTATGTGCGTGCATCTATGCGTTATTTGAGGTGTTTCGGTTACAAGATAAGGAGATGTAATGACTCAATTCTGCGTTTAATTCTTTTAAATTGGTTCATGTACTATTATCACATTGTTAAGCGTATTTCTCTTTTGTTAGCCTTTGCTTTTCATCGGTCGTTATGCCTATAAGGCGGATAAACTTAACAAATGGTACCTATTTGTACTTAACAGTCATTTTTATCTTTTTAATCAGATTCTTTTGGTTTAGGGACTTTAATTGTTTTGTATCAATCTATTCTTTTTTGTTTTATTCTAAGCCCTTAAACTATTTAAACACTTCAAACGTCAACAATACGTGTTACCGCCAAACCCCATTATATCAAGACTACATTTAAGGGGAGCACTTACCCGTACCACTAGAATTAATCACGGGACATGTTGGTAAACTTTTAACAATGCCTTTGTGAACCATTGTTGGGCAAAATAATAAATTGTTACGAACAGCCGACCCCATTATGTTGGGTTTCTCAAATAAATTCGGCCAAAGGATTGATGGTTACATCTTTTTTATCGAGAGATTGGAGCGATATTGGAGCATGTGGTAAGGGTGATTTTTAGTTCAATTGTAGTTTTTTTTTTGGATGTTTCATGCAGATTTATTTAATACATTTTCAAAATCTGCTTTTACAACCTGGATTTATTTGCCTCTTCTGTAAACGTTTCGTTTTATTTATCAACCTTCAAGAGCGTCAAACCCTTGATAAAAACAAATTTTAATAAAATTAGCTCCAAAATGACTACAGCAGCACCTATCTTATATTCTCACCAAAAAAAACCGTAATAAAATTGACCAGCATAACAGATCACGCCCAAAGCATATCATTACAGAAATCGGTTCAAAGCTGAACCTCATTAGACCTCATCACCACTCTGCTCTATTATAATGTCATTACAGCCAACGGGTCAAGATTTCACTTACAAACTTCTGAGCCTGGAGCCGAATTCTTGAAATACGTGCTTGAATTTTTGATTCTGACACGTATTTTGTAAGTGCAGTTTTTATTTTTACAATAGATTGAGATGTTTTCGTAATAGACGGTTCGGATTGAAGTGATTGTTGGTGACTATGGTTCAAAAGTTATGTTGAATTGTGCGCTTCGTCATGATCATTTCTGCTGCCCGGAATTGGCACCAGCAACTTGGCAACTTGTCGGAACAAGTGCGGCACCGCGCTGGCAGGACCAAACATGCTGCTGCGTCCAGCAACACCTACAACGCAGTTGTACGTGTCACGGCTACATCACTCTACGAAGGTTGAGGAGATCGTGGAGTACATGAGAGTGAAGACCAACTGTACTTTGAGGGTCGAGAAGTTGGAGTCGCGTCACAACACAAACTTCAAGTCGTTTGTGGTGCGGGTTCCAACTCATCAGCTCGAGGTATTCCTCAAAGAAGAGTTTTGGCCGAAGGGTGTCGTGTATCGACGTTTCCGCGGCCAGCTGCGCGAAACCAGTCAGCGAAACATGACGCCGTAATTTCGTGCGCAATAGTTAAATAAGGCTTATTAATATGTATTAGTTTATTATTGTTTAAGATTATTTTGTGTAATATGTCTATGGGCCTCAGGAGCCTGAGAATAAAAAGATTATTATTATTATAGGCTTCATTTTTTTATTCCGTGTCTTTTTACTGAGTAGAATTTTGGTTATCGTTGCATTTTAGGTCGCAACAAAAGTTTTTATTATTTTCTGCCATATTTTACGATCTTCAAAATTCTCGTTGACTAGCTAGATTAAAACTATTTAATACTCAAAAAATATTTATTACTAATTAATTATTTTAAATAAAAAATGAATGTTTATGGCAGATCTTATCTTGTTCAGAATCATTAAAACAAAACAAAAGGTATTTACGAAACTTTATTGATTTTCATTATGCAACTATGCATAACTTTGAGTATAGTTTTTTTTATAAAAATGGCTGATTATTTAAATATGAATATTTATGCCAATAAGGCGGTCAGATTATTAGAATTTGACCGTTAGAATACGGTCAAATTCTAATAATCTGATCTGTTCATAAAACGGTTGTACTATAATGGAAAAAGTTTTTTGTTGAAAATAGAAAAACAATCTTAAGTTGAACCTAACTATGAATTAAACAAGTGGGTTTTATTACGATTAACAAATATTTTGATCGATCTTTAAGGTTAAGCAACGCTTGCCGAGGTTCGTCTGTAGATGGGTGACCATATATTGCATACCGAGAATCCTCCGTGGCTCGGAAAGCACGTTAAGTCGTTAGTCCCGGCTGTCATTTGTGGAACTTTGGTAGTCGTAACGGATAGTCAGAAGCCAGAAATCTGACACAAGTCGTACCGTGTTACCCAGTTAATGGGTTGTGGAGGTCTGGTAGGCAGCCGCTCCACGTAAAATACTGGTATTCAGCTGAATCCAGTATGACTAGAAGCCGACCCCAATTTAATTGGGAAAAGACTAGGCAGATGATGACTGAAAAACATCATCAGAATCTGAGTATTACTTATCATTCTCATGGTTTAAACAGCAACACTCAAGATCTGACATAACTCCTCCAACTTTTAAAGCAAAAAAAGGCAGATGATACAAACCCGTCAATTATACTAATCAGCCAAACAAACCGTTACAAATGGACGTCAAACGCCGATCAATATAATAAGTTCGACTTCACATAACAACAGATTGGATGAAAAATATCAACAATGGAGAAGTCACAACATGTCAAGGATCACTTATAGTTGGACACGCACTTTTGAAAGTCAAAGAATCGTAGCTTTGTGATTTCTAAACGTCATACGGTAAAAAGTTTTATTTGTCGTCATGTAACCACGCAATTTTTAAACTAGCAATGGAACTTAAAATCTTTTTATTGATAGAAAGTTATTTTTGTGGAGCATTCATAGCGTACTTGTAGAGGTAAAACCGAAAATAAGAACATGTTTCATAAAATAAATATGGGCACATTTATTATATTAAACATGTTTTACTTTACCAGACAGATTTCAAATAATGAAGAGCTTATAAACATAGGTATATGAAAACAGACTTATTTATATTTGATAAATTGTGACACCTTGATAAAGCTACTAAGGCCGATTATGACCAAAAAACGACTTCTAAATCGCTTCTATGGAAACACGATACTTCTAAATTGATGGTACCTAAGCGGCGATCAGGAAGCCAAAATATTATCGATTTTGTAATTTGTAAGCTTTCTTCTAATCGCGTTTAGAAATCGATTATTCAAAATATATGATCGTTATTTCGAATATTTCGTTACATTGTCTTAGATATTCGATCTGACACCGAAATCTGGGTGTTCTACCATTTAATAAGAATGCAAATTGGCACTTAACCACTATTTTAAGTATTTTAATTAGTTTCAAACGCATAATAAAGTAATATATACATTGTATTTTTTATATAAATTGTATTTTATATAAATATTATTCATGGATTTATAATGTCGAACATACCGTCTGGGCTTTATTTAGCAGAATCTATGTTAATTAATATAAACGTTTTCGATTCTAGTTTAGAGTATTAAGAATAATAATTTTGATAGGATTACGAATTTATCGAATTAATTCGAGTCGATATTATTTCTAGATCCATATGCCAGCATAACCTTTGACAATAATTTGCAAGTTAGCGAAAAAAAAAATATAAAAAAGTAACGGTATCAAAAAAACTAGTTGAACCACTCGAGAGGCCATACCCCCTGTTTATTAAAACAGCTTTTTAATACAATGCCAACCAAAACATTAACTTTGAAGATCAAAAAAATTATTCCCATATCCATGACATTAAGAGAACTGTCATAAATCAAAACTATTGTCTCAAAGATAATTTATTACAAGTTTTTTGAACCAGTTACAGAATATTGACTTCTGGTATGTATCTCATTGTTTGATAAGTGGCGTAATATTATAATAATAGACTTAATTCTTTGAAAAAAAAACAGTACTTAACCCTTGAATGGTAATGTTTGTATGAAAACCGGTTAAGTGTCGCATTGGGTCACGTCAGCCGGTATTGTTGAGTAAATAGGGATAATTGTATGAATTTAGATCAAAAGATTATGCAGACATTTTGGGGCGATGACTGTATTAAAATTGTGTCGTTACATGAGGGGGATAGAAATCAGAGCGGTTTTGGAAATATGTTTTTGTTACCGCTTAAACACGAGCGGTAGATGATATAAAGATAAGATTTAAAGTTTCGATTCGAGAAGTTGGAGAGTTATTTAGTACCATCGATTTTTGCAAGAAACATCATCTCCAGGGACCTATCTAACAATGTATCAAAATTAATCAGAATTGATTTAGCGATTTAGGTGTAAAAGCGTTACAAACTCAAACAAATGTGATTGAGAGATTTTGTTACATAATAATCTACATACTAATCTTAATATATAAAATTAATCCCTATTTCCCTTGGTCACAACATCACACGTGAACGGCTGGACCAATTTTGCTAATTCTTTTTTTTGTGTTTCTTATTGAGGATAATGGTTCTTATGAACGAAAATTTTGAAAAAACACATCCTGGCGAAACCGGGGCGGGCCACTAGTCTGTTTTTAAAGGCCAATATAGACATACCTGTTCCTTGCAAAAGAAAAAAGTACCTTGAACGCCACAATCACGTACACCAACCAGAACTTGATACTTGTTATGGCACAATAGCATGCAAGCTACTTGCATACGTATTTTTTTTAAGGCTGGGAAATCATCAAATGATTTCTTCCGCTCTGGGTGAAGGCGGAAGGGCGTGTCAGACTCTTACTGACTAAAACCCATCCGTGTTCCTTCTAAAGCCCTTTGCGTTGTATTACGGTCTTAACACCTGCCACATCTTACTACTTACACCTACTGAGTAATTACTTATTTCGGTTAAATTTTTTGCAACCAAATCTAATTCATCTTCGCTTTAAGACACTGCAAATATATTTATTTCTTTTAAACTTAATGTACAAAAGTGGTATATAGGTAGGTTTATAACAAATTTTGTTTCCGAAATTTTGTTTCTGAAAGAATACACAAATTATATATATAATACTAATAATTTAATATATGCTAAAATAATAAAATAATAAATATGAAATACAATAATCTTACTGATTAAAATAATTCATAATAATCAAGACGAAGAACAAAGGAGATCGATTCCGATTATTGCATCAACAATCTTCCCATAACGTTTAGAAAATTAAAATCTCCAAATACTACGATCTCAGAAGACACCAATCACATTAATGTCAGAATTAAACACCATATTAGCTCAATAGGTGAGTAACCCAATATCTTAATGGCTACTGACACGGCAACCGAATATAGAAATTCTTCTTCTTGATAACTAGATCAATTGACATTTAAAATAGACGCATTAATAATAGATTAATAAAAGTATGCGAATTAATAAGTATAAATTAATTATTTGTAAAAGGTGGGTTTGGTGTTTGGCGCTAATATGAGTAGCGACAAATTAATTATAAATATTACATCATTTTCTAGGTTAAGGAGTGCGCTTGAAAAGAAATTAAATTAAGCTATAGGTCAAGGTACCTAGATATATATACCTATATCTCAAATACGTATTCCAGGTACAATATAGTGAAAGCAAGTAAGAGCAACTTTGATGATCCAGAGTTCTAAAGATAATATTGCAAAAAGATTTTTTTCATATTTTTTTTTCTACTGTTATTTAGTTGATATTATGTTACAGAGTATTAAATAACTTAAAATGCAAAAAAAGGTTCAATTGTTTTTTATTGTGTGTAGGAGGTAATCTCTGGAATTCCTCTTCCAATTAAAACAAAAATAAATTAATATCGAAAAAGCATAAAAACTGGCCTTAATCAGGGCAAATTCTCAATTAGAACACCCATATTGTTTATTTAGAAAAATACATTTCGCAATAATAATCTAAAAATACAAATTATTTTTTATCAATAGGTTGCATCTAATTCGTAGGATTTAAAAAATATATTATTATATATATTTTATATAATAATATATACAGATACATAGAGTCAAACATAAAATTTCCTAGAACTACAACAGCAGTAGATTATCACTTAATAACTTATGATAAAAATAACTTACGACAAAAGTCTAGCGAGTTGGCAAAGGAAATGGTCTAATTAATATTTTGTCGTTATGCTTAATTTTCTGTCAAATATACGTAAAATATGTCGTTTAGACGTGAATTTAAAGTGGAATTTGTATCTCTCTATCTTTTATAAATCTTTGTGATGGTTTGATTTAAAAATATGATAAACAAGGAATATTTGTAAATCTATAATATCGTCTCAGCTTGAAGCGGTTCTTACTGTGAAAGCAAAAGAGAGAAAGACGGTGTTTTTTTTTTCTTTAATTTATTATTATAACGGTTAATATCAACTTTGAAACTAAAGACAACGCTAAACTGATACATAAATATTAAAATAGTAAAAACTAAAATAGAATTTAGTTGTTTCCATCGATGATATAATTATAACCATTAATAACAATTCAGAATACCATAAAACAAAAATCGAAAGTAAAAGTAGCGGTAAATAGGTATCCATTAAACTCAGCAAAAAGCAAATTGATATTTAATTTCGCATTATAGGTACGGCTGCTGATTAATCTAAAGAGCAAAGTACAAACCTGCACCAAATAAGTTGTCCAAACATGATTCGAACAACACGAATCCATAATGAACGCTAAATAGCCAACTTAAAACGTGATTATTGGACGTAACTAAATCACAAGCCATTCAGATAATTAACATTCTTTACAACCATAGCAATAAGGTAGAGAATCGACTGACGAAATTATTAAGATTGGATTTAAATTGTCACGACTTTTACAAATCCGATTATAGTAGATCGGAATGAAAATTCGAATTTGAATAATAGAATACCAATTTGAGGCGGTGAGTCATCCATGCGCTTGCGATCGACTAAATGGCGGGTTGTCGCAAAATCGAAAGCGTATAGTGATCCTTTTTCAATTACAGTTTTGAATGATTGATATAATATTTATGCTTCTTCTATTATAGTGTGTAAGCTAAAATTTTATATAAATATCTAGTTTGATAAAATGTTAATTACAAATATTAATGTATTAATTCTAATTCTTCAAACTTAATAGATAGATGTTATGCTGTGGAGTTTGTTGCGCCATGTCTTCTTCAGCCAGACCCGGAACAACTATCTATAGGCCTTACAAATATTTGTGCCGTACAGGAATCGAACCCGCGACACGCAATGCAACAGCCAATCGCTCAACTACTGCGCCAACTGAGTTAACAAAGTCGTTTAGTCTTTCAAGCCAGGCGTGTGAATTTATCCTATCGGCGTCAACCTTCATCACTATCATAAGGAACTAAACTAATTAACAGATAATCGGTACAAACATAAACCAACGATTTCTATTCAAGAACACAACATTACATTATTTCACTGAACTAAATGAACTAATTTCTCGACATTTTTGTCGCAGACAGTCGCGACCATTCGTTAGTCGCGCGCTCACTTACAAATTGTAATTCCATGTTAATTTTATATCTATTTACGACGTTCCCTTTTATGAAACGTCTTTTCTGTCAGTATGTATATTAGCTTTAGTTTCTGTTGTAAAATGGAATGTTGGTACTTTTATGACGGTCAGGATCGTAAATGTGTATGCCTGTCAATAATTTCCATACTAAATATGTTTTGATTAGTCTCTCTCGACGTTTTGTTAATTTTTCTTTGGATTCTAATTAAATTATTGAAGGTTTTATTAATTTGTTATATATTATTTGCGGAAGTAAATTTCTTAATTAGTTTCCATTGAATCTACAAGTAATCGTAAGTATTTTCATTGTTACATAGTTTAGTATCCAGTTGAGAAGCCATCTTACTTTTTGTGCCTTTAATATACATTTAAATTTGGGTTCAAAATCAAAAGTCATTCATTCAAATAAGGCTGAGTGCCTGCACTTTTTGAACGTCAACCTTTTCAAAAAGACAACATCCCCAAAATGCCCGCACGTCACCACTTCGTAGTAGGTATTTTAGTTGGGAAGAAGTGGCGCAACAAACTCGCTAGCAACTGTAGCAACACATCTCTGTCTGCTTAGTAATAAGAATGTATCATTATATACGAATATATTCATGTAAGTATTCTTGTTCATAGCGGTAATGTATCCCTACTTGATATTCTAAGTTAACGATCAATGCTCAGTTTTTAGAGTTAACGCTTATTTTCAAGAGCTCATTATATTTGTAATCTATATGAACTGTTTCAATATAATATATTAATAATAAGACAACTCACACACGGCCATCCGATCCCAAACTAAGCAGGTGCTATGGCAACCAGACAACTGATAAACATACTTATATATTTCTAAATACATACATATTATAGACAAATTACACCCAGACATACAACAAATGATCATGCTCATCACACAAAGATTTATCCTGGGCCACTCGATCAAAAGGCCGGTTTATATTTGTATGTAATTGGTCTTGCAATAGTTTTTAATTTAGATTTGAATACATGTCTGGAAATAAGCTGTTGTTTTAATCGGTATTCTGTAACTTTAACGTTTCACTTGTATGTCTAACCATTTCTCCATGGTATGAAATTTCGAGCTAAGAATGTCTTCTATTAATAGAAAAACTGAAAAATACGGACCTTTTGATAACCTAAAAAAAACCGTATTTTTCCTGTCAGCAAAACTTGTGAAGACTGGTAAAAGATTTTATTATTTTCCTATTCCTCGAGCTGACTAATTTTAATAAAGAATTTTACTACTGAACCATAAGCAATTTAACATTACAATTTGATGCGCATTAACCTAATTAAAAATACATAAACACGTTCAATTTTGGAACAAAACCTTTTTTTGTTACAGGCCGGAAAAAAAAACATAAAGTGGACATTGTCTTATAATCTTTATTACTACCTACTATAAGGTTCACTTTCATGAAATAGGCCAACACTATTAATTAATACATATTATTGGCTGTTACTACTTCGTTGTATTATAGTACTTAACCTCTTCCAGATCTTAGAACTGATAAAACTAAAATAGACGTTATGGTCAGAATATTACCAGTTTTTTTATATGACAGCACTAAATCGTGAAGAATTGACCATTTTACATAATTTTATAACAGGTCTATACAATAAAATATGTTGTTTGGCATTGTCACATTAATACAACATTAAAAAGTAAATAGTAGTATTAAGTTTCAAATATTAAGAATGTAGCAAAATTTCCATTTTCGAAACAATGTCTGCTTTCGATTTATTTATAAAAATATGTTTGAATAAATACAGTAAGTATCTAAAGACAACAACAGGGAGAGATGGCAGGAGATCTTGCGGAGAGTTGTGTCCGCTTCTACCAGCGATGCCCAGAGCGAAACGACGTAGAAGAATAAGATCTTAAGTCTAATTGTATAAATATCCGTCTTTTAGTACCAATCGAAGCCTTGATAGTAATTTAGCAACACTATTTAATGATCACACACACTATTCTATGTTCTAAAGAGTTTCAGAGAACATTTTTATGAAATTATCTAAAATCGTGATGCCTGATCATCAAAGTGCTCCAAATACGTCGTTTAGACGTGTTAACAGCGCACGCGCACACTTGATATGACGCCTTATTAAATGGCGACCTGTAAAACGTATTAGAGTAATTGAATGTTCAAGGAGATTTTTTTAAAGTAGCCTACACTGGTTCTTACAGCTCGACGAAACTTTAAGGGTTAAGCTATTACATCTCCTGTAAAATCCCGGAATCACTCTCTCGCAGTTCAACCTTTGAGGTTGTCGATTGCTTAACCGAACTTGCCTGTGGCGGTCTTAAATAAACATAAAAGCCTCCAGCCAGGGCTTATAAAAACTTACAAACTAAGCGACTACACGCTAAGGGCACCCCCTGTGGGGTACGGGCCTCGGCTTAGGGCGTCGTTGGGGGGAAGACAGCTAGGGACGGGCTGGATCAAACTAGGATTATTACTTGGAGACGAATGTAAAACTTCAGGCTCAGCGGCGCGAGCTGGCTCGAGCAAGGGTTGGGGTGAATGTCCGAACGTTTTTATAAATCGTACAGTTCTTATGCTTTAATCATAATCAGCTGATTACTAACTTTTATAATGCTCTCAACCACATTTTACCAACACCCACGTTCTGCCCGACATTAGAATAAAAAGTAAGTCATAAAAGTCTATGAAACAAGAAAAAACTATCAAATACACCAATAAATGATAAAACGAAGCGCTCCCGAACTTTACGACTTAAATATAAAAATTCCGTAATACTACATTCAATTGTTTATCAATTTAGTTATGGCTACTAAACACACCGGTCTATGTAATAAACCTATTTATTACAATAAAACCTATTTCATTACAATGACCATTAAAAGCTGGCAAGTGTAAGTTGGAATAAGTAGCTAAGTGGTTCCGTAATTGTCTTCCTTTACTAACTTATATTGTAAAATCGAATGTGAGTTTGGAACGTTTTCCTGTAACTATAACGGTTCAGGTATCTGTCTTTACTGTCCCGTCTCAAAAATCCAGCCTATATACTTAAGTTAACCCTAAAGTATGGCCGCTAAAATAACCAGATGCTGCGGAAATTACATATAATACACTCTCAAAAAACAGTTTGCTCTTTACTCTAGTCTAAGTGATAGATAACAGAGACAAAGTCGACGATGGAGCGAGCTTGCCCATAACCCTTCTGGCGCAGTCGGTTAATAAAAACTAGTGGTCTGTTTTATTGTTATTATTAGTCACTTTCATGTCGTTAGTCTGCACGGAACCCTAGAGTTACTCGTTATAATAGACAGGTAAGGAACCCAAGAATGTCACACGTAAATTGGTAGGCATTCTTAATTCGAGTATGTCGTTTACGACAGCGGTCGCATATCTCAAAAGATTACAAATATTACGATCGAAATGCACGATTTCTATGATAATCAATTTTTATTTGACTTCCTAAGTATTACGAAATGTTACTTCAATGAATGGGTACTAAAATATTTTAGTGAACTAGTCGTGTTTTATGATTTTTGAATCCATGACAATGACCTCGAATAAACTATTTGAATTTAATTTAAGATTAAGGTTGTGTCAATTTTTATTGGTCATTTTTCGAAACGCAACACAAAAACCACAGTATTCCAAAGCACCCGAAGAAGTAGAACACATTGGCCCAGTCTCCATCTCAAGCCATGAGAAAACCCGACATGAAGTATCCGAAGATGTTTTCTATCTGAGCCTCCCGAACATCAGGGCACCTTGTCTTGAACGTTCGTGGGGTGGGAGCCAGCGGGATGGCCGTGAAAATATGATTATAATATATTTTTTACTTTCACACATATAAAAAAAAAATCTCTTACAACAAAAGAAGGCAAATCTAGTCGATTCAAACCGCTGAGAAATTCCTAATAGAAAAACAATGTAACATTTTTCCAACCTAGGCATCGAACCTGTACCCCACAGTAAGCTGTCACTCTAGAAACCATGAGACAAAGCTCTAAATATGAAGATCTTAATTCGAGTTATTGAGATTTTCTCAAGTTTTCATGCCTAAAATACTTTGTTTTTAAAGATGGGATGTCATCTAATGACTTCTTCCACTCTGGGTGGAGCGGATGGGCGTATCAGACTCTTACTGACTAAAACTCATCCGTGTTCCTTCTAAAGCCCTTTGCGTTCCAGGGCCGCAGTGACTCTTTCGAACAAATTCCGCAACCCTGGCAGACATGTTACGGATCTCTAATAAAATCATAATGCAATCGAATGACGCACGTATTCCTATCTTAAAATATAAAGAAACTACAACGGCTAAACTATTCAAACTAACTTAGCACTAACTTAGTCTTAACTTAGAAAGTGATCGCATGAGGTCAAGTGGATCTTCATTAAGCCTCAGGGCTACGCGTGCAGTAATTAGCCATTATTCTTGTGGAGCCTTCAACTTTCAATGCAGGTCCAGGTGTTATTTATATGCTGATATCAGAAGATAAGGAGTAAAGACACACCCAGTGGAAGAGGGGTTAAAAGTCGAAGTGATGAGTGGTATTTTATGAACCGACTTCAAAAAAAGAAGGAGGTTCTCAATTCGATTGTAAGTTTTTTTGTATGTTTGTTACCTCATAACTCCGTCATTTATGAACCGAATTGAAAAAATATTTTTATGTGAAAGGATGTACTTTCCGATTGGTCTAATAGAAATTTCATCAAAGTCGGTGCGTATTTTGCTTAGATGTGACTTGTTTCACAAAAAAATCTACCGACTTCCAAAAAACTGGTTTTTTTTATTTGGAAGTCGGTTGTTTTTTTTTGTAAAACAGTTTTTACAGTATAAAAATGATAGGAAGTTCGATCGTTTGGTTTCTTGAAGTTATCAAGTAATTGACTAGCTGATGGCTGCGGCTTCACTCGTATCCTAGGGTTCTCCATCAAAGGGTTGTCGGATAATAGGACTCGATGTTTTGATCTCGATGCAGAACATTTATTTGTTTACCAATCAGAGACATTTGCCATCATTAAGGTATATCTAGCTACGACCCGCGGTTATAAGTGAAGTAACATAGCGCTTAGTGAAGTTTCAATAAAAAAAAAAAATACTAGTTGCCACCCGTGGCTCCGCCCGCGTGATTGTCTAAAATTATCCCAAGGGAACATATTCCCGGGATGTAAAGTATCCTCTGTGTTATTCCAGACTATAATCTACCTCTGTGCCAAATTTCATCAAAATCCATTCAGTAGTTTTTACGTGAAAGAGTAACAAACATCCATCCATCCATACTTACAAACTTTCGCGTTTATAATATTAGTAGGATGTATTTTTTTGCGTGAAATAAGAATTCACTCACACAAACAATCACGTTTATAATAAAGTGATAGTATTTAAGACTGTGTTAAACTAACTTTTTTACATACATTTGAAGATTATTCAAGATTTTGACCCTTCCAATTATTGATAACGTTTTATTTTTAAGTTCTTCAAGAAATTGAATATCTTCTCCTGTATTGGCACAAACTAAATAAAATGATACGAACCCTTTTACCCCACCTCGTTTGATTTCAATTAACACTATCAAAACGAAGCACTTAATACACCCATAATTATATTTACTTGTTGAATTAATGTAATCGCTAGAAACACAATTATCAGGCAGACCAGTTTCATTTCACACGACAACGGCACCTTCGGGGTTTGTAGAGATGTGTCCATATGGGATGAAGGAAACAGATTTCGTATATATGTATATAAACGAGGAGCTCGTGGCTAAAGAATAACAGCCGCACGGGTCGATCAAGGTTAAGCAACGCTTGCGAAGGTCGGTCTGTGGATGGGTGACCAACTTAACATACCGAGTTTCCTCCGTGCCTCGGAAAGCACGTTAAGCCGTTGGTCCCGGCTGTCATTTGTAGATCTTTGGCAGTCGTTACGCATTGTCAGAAGCCAGTAAATCTGACTCCAGTCTTGCCAAGAACTACCGTGTTACCCAGTTAATGGGTTGTGGAGGTCTGGTAGGCAGCCGCTCCGCATAAAATACTGGTATTCAGCTGAATCCGATTTGACTGGAAGCCGACCCCAATATAGTTGGGAAAAGGCTAGGCAGATGATGACATATGTATATAAAATATTATTTAAATAAATTTTCCTGCCCTTATCCCATGTTACTTGGGGTCGGCGCAACACGTTTTTTTCTTTAATTCTGTCCTGTCAGCCGTCACGTTATCACAAAAAAAAAAAATACTGACTATTAAATAACATTCTATACATGTTTAAATACAATGTTATTTAATAGTCTGTATTTAAGCTAACTTACGAAATACAAAATGGGATGGATAGAACTCGTTGGGCATCAAAAATTTCGTCCATATGGCTGTCAATAGGAAAGGTGCCCAAAACACTGGCAGCATTGCCACGTTTTGTTGCATTAAACTTCCATTTGGTAACTTGACCTCGGTTTCTGAATTAAGCATTTGAAGTGTTAAATACTTATCAAACTCTATTTTAAAACTTACACCACTTTACTATTGAAGGGATATTTTGCAAGTTTTTAAAATCCTAATGCTCAAAACCGGAGTCAGTCTAACTATTCGTGGATGAAAGAGAAAAACAAAAGAAAATCACACAAACATTTACAAGTCCATTGCAAAATTGCACTTAATGATTTTAAATCGGAAAGATAAAGTGGAGTCGTCAGGACTCCACTTTATCTTTCCAGCATAGCAGGTTTGATTGTACAACAATAAGTGTCTGTTCATAGATACAATTACTTGTACTGATGGAAACATTTATATATATCGTTCGCTTTGTGTAAGACGAAAAATGATAAAAATCGATCGCAGCGCCACCTACCGGGTCCAATTTTGAATCTAAACCATTATCGAATCCTAAGGGGATTCCTAAGGGATCCTAATCTTAAGGGGAACACACACAAACAATTTCATCAACATCGGTATACCCGTTTAGGAGTTCAGTGGCATACACACGTACACAAGAAATATATATACTAAGATAGACTTCTTCGCAAAACAGGTGACATTTATGCGGACATCATACAAAGTTATAAAACGAAGTGCGATTTGTCGATCATTCGTAACCAAACTACAGAAACAAAATGTGTCCGCGCCTTAAAAGTATGTTACCATAGGGTAAAACAAACAGTTATGATCCTAAACAGCCGATAGTTTCTAAACGTTATTACTATTTATAATAAGGACGTGAAAGTGTATTTGTGCATATTTAAATTGCTGTGTGCACCGTTTGATGTTTCTATTATCGTTTTAGTCTGAACATGTAAAGTTGGTATTTTATGACATTCTGTTTGAATTGACTTGCGAAGGCGAGGCTGATGTTCAGTGAAATTGAAATTATTTCTTGTTTGAGTTGTTCTTAGTTGCGCAAATATAGAAAATGGTTTGCATTTTGCATAAGTTATGTCACACTGATCTTGTCAATACTATTTTTATTATTTCGTGAATTTATCAGTCTAGTTGTTAATAGTATTTAGTAGTTACTTTAATTTACCAGTACATCCTGTTTTTTTATTTACTTATAATAGTGTAGCGTTTGGTCCCGCTTGATGACAAGCAATGAAGTGGTGACTACGGATCACGGAAATATATGTTTAAATTTTCAGTTTTTTTTTTAATTTAAATTTCACCCGATCAATGCTGAGAAAGCGGAAAGGTACTTTTTATAGTTTTGTCGGTCAATCAATCGTGCTTTATGTGGATTACCATTAAATCCATAATTAAGGCAATTAATTAGAAAAAGTTGCATCAAATCAAATGCCGGTTTTATTTTATTACTGGACAGTTTGGAATAATTATAATTTAATGTTAATTTTTAATTATGGATGCAAATTCTTAATTAAATAGCCACAAATTAATGTGTGGCCACGCCAATTACGCTGATTAACAGAGTCACCTTGTCCAGGTTTTCCAGCCAACTTTGACTTGATTTTGAATATTTAGGTAACTGGTACTGAAACCATAATACTTATGTTTTTTACGCATAATATATAAGATTGATTTATGATCTGTGACTAAATAACCTTGTTGCTTCCAAAACTATTAAGTGCAGTAGCTTAAGTTCAATTTGGGATGATTGAACGTGTCGAAAATGCAAATAATTTATTAAGCTAAACTTACCCATTAAAATCATCGCTTTTTCCAAAGCAGAGATAAATAACTTAGTCTTACCTGAAAAAATAGAAAAGGAAGTAATTAGTAATAAAGCAATCAAAAAACACCTAACAATTATAACTACAGCTAAATAAAATAAGAACGCCTAACGATTACTAATAAATAACTCATAGTATTGCTATTACGCGTATCCACAATCTTTATTCTAATGAAACGTCTGAAGTGTCAATAATTACAGCATGGCCGATAATTGGTTGCGCTACCTTATTTCCCTGATTATTTATCATGTGACAATTAAGAGGTTTAATTTCCGTTTCTAAGTTAGAGCAAGTCGTAGATTGAGCGTCTATGGTCTCAAAATCGTGGACTATTTAATTCATATTTTCTAGCGAATGTATGGTTGCATCATTTATGGTAAGGTGGGTTCAGACAGTTGAGAGAAGAGCAGTTTATTTTTCCGATATTGTTTGGAAAATTAATTGAAACTAAAGTTATTAAGAATACAATATTTTGAAAGTCATTAAATTTGTAGATCTCTAACATGTCGTCACGGTTAATCAAAACTCAGAAATCTGACACCAATCTTGATAACGTGCTACCCAGTAACTGAGAGGTCAGATAGACAGTCGCCCCATGTAAAACAATGGTACTCAGCTACTACACGGACCCCGACATATTTGGGAAGAGGTTAAGCACATAAGTATAAGTACTCGATTACAATTTTATATCTATTAAGAGACAGTCAACTTTTTTTTCCCTTCTCCAATCTCCAAATTGTACTAACCTAGTTATTATTAATATATATAGTGCACATTACCTACCAGTTCAATCCAATTAATTCATGTATTGGACGGACGGATGACTCCCGTAATACAGGTTACCCTAGCATTGGGGTCATTGATGATGTTTTTGTACCTCGTCGTTTTTTGTTTCCCTAAATTAAGTGTCACATGTAATTGTGTACAATCAAAGTGTTTGTTAAATTAAATGATAAATGATATTTATTTTGCAAATAGGTTACACGTAACTCTTTTACACGTTAAGCATTTTTTTTTTGGTTCTAATTATCTAGATGAGGCCGGCGTTTCCTAGCTGACTACCCTGAGATCAGAGGTCATAGTCTCTTTTGAAGTCCATACAATGGTCAAAAACATTTAAAAAGCATGAAGGTTAACATCTGAGGTGGCCTTTTGAGGAAAGCACCACCCAGGTTTGAGTGGACCTGTCCAGACAGTGCAAGTATTAGTCAGTTATCGTGTAGCTCAAACTTAGAACTTTAAGGAGCAACAATACCAAAGTAAGGACATTTGGGTAGGCCGCATAAAGTAATCAAACTGCACAAGCGAAGAAAAATAATTAAAAAGCCAACGTTTGATTAATATTCTGTGGTCTGAAATACACAAAAGACAGAAATATCCACTCCAAAACAACACCCATCATTCTAGTCTTTATATTTTGAAGTAATCAAACTGCAAAAGCAAAAAATATTAATATTAAAAAAGGCAACGTTCTATTTTACATTCTGTGGTCTGAAATACACAAAAGACGGAAATTTCCACTCCAAAACAACACCCATCATCCCAGCCTTTATACTTTGACATGACAAACAAAACTTTCTTTACTCCTATGATTTAGTTGCACAAATAACACACAAACTTACAATGTACGGTAATACTAGTATTAGGGAAACTCGGCAACAATGGTGTTTCTCAGTTATGGCTTCAAACCGACAACTTTCCTTTAACATAAAATGCAGGAAAAGTATTCTTGACTGGCAACGTCTGGTTTCTATGGACATGTCACCGTGCTTTGTTTCTTTATGGTGGTAGCAGGGGATAAAGTTGAACTGGCACTATGAGATGCTCATGTTATAATGTTCTGGGTTAGGAGGATATCCTACTAATATTATAAACGCGAAAGTTTGTAAGTATGGATGGATGTTTGTTACTCTTTCACGCAAAAACTACTAAATGGATTTTAATGAAATTTGGCACAGTGGTAGATTATAGTCTGGAATTACACATAGGCTACTTTTTATCCCGGGAATATGTTCCCTTGGGGTAATTTTCGCCAATCACGCGGGCGGCAACTAGTAATAAATAATTGACTTTGATAAAGTCGGATTATGACATTGTTTTTTCAATAGTTCTATCTGAGACTGTCTTAATCATTCATCATTGCGGTGAGTGGAGGGGCTGGTAATCTATGTGAAAAGAACTGTTATTATGAATTACTTATGTTAGATTTTAGTTTGTAAGGCACCTTTGTGTATGAGAACTTAATTTCGTTCAAGAACGTGGGCTATAATTTTCTAAGAAAAGACTTCAAATTAAAGTATTCTGACATAGGCAGAGATATAGAATAGAATAGGAATTCCAAGAATCTTCATTTAGTTCCTGAATGAAAATACCGATAATTGCTGATTTTCGTGATCTTAGAATCTATAATTTTCTTGGCGAATTCATTGAGGAGGAACTTTACATTCCTTCATAAAATGAATAAATACAATATTCTATAGCTCTCTAATTATGGTATCTTTTACGATGTGAAAACTTCGCGCAATTCTAACACGGATGATAGTAATAAAATGTCGAACTTAAATATCGTAAAAGTGCATAAATACTGTCAGTTTAAAGCATCACTTGGGGCTAGGTGCCACCGAGAGCGATAGCGAGAGCGACATTCATGACATACATAAAACATCTTTGTGGTTTCCTCCGGGCTGTTTGTCAAGCATCTACGTACAAAAAATGGCAGGATTATCTCTACTTATTCACAAACCTGTTATAATCTACGTTTATTGTATTATGAGTACCAAAATGCATAATTAAAGTCTAAAAAACCTAAATGCTTATTGTTGTTTTTTGGTTGATTAGCCTTTATCCCACACTTTTAATATAACTGACAAAATGTGGCCTTATATGGGCAAACCTTTGCCTACTCTATTAATATTAGTTATTATAAATTATGTATGTGCTTACAGCTTTTTCCTGCGTGTAATGTCACACCAAATCGCTACCCGCTTACAGTGTGACCAACGCCCAAGTTCGCAATAATACATAAAACACAGCACCACCTGCTTAGCCTACCTGTTTAGTTAAACTTAAATTGACACTTAGATGAGTATCATAAGCAGCTGATAATACTATTTTTTATGATATTTCTATTAAGACTTCCACACACAGTTGGGGCGGGACAATGCGACAACGGAGCGACAATATGTTTTTTATAGGAATTTACCTACAGGTAGAAAAAAACTGTTAAAATTGTTATTGCATCGCGCCTGTAAGGGGGACTTTAGCGTAAGAAAATATTAAAAGGTGTCGCCTGTGGTTATGTTCAGGAGTCACATAACTAAGATGGCGGGTTCGTATCTTGTTTTATTGATAAGAAATGATAGTGACAAGCCGTAATGGTTATCTTGTGTTTATGGCGATGTAAAAAGGGTGAGCTTTTATCATTTTAATAGAAGATACTAGGCTACTACACCAGTACTGTGTTTCTCTTCGTTTTGAAGAGTTGATCAAGAAAAAACATTAATTTGGGAACCGTACTTGTACCTACGTTGAAGGAAAATATATATTTTTTTAAATAGAATATCATCCGCACAGGTCGGTCAAGGTTAAGCAACGCTTGCCAAGGTTGGTCTGTGGATGGGTGACCATCGTAACATACCGAGTTTCCTCCGTGTCTCACGTTAAGCCGTTGGTCCCAGCTGTCATTTGTAGATCTTTGGCAGTGGTTACGTATTGTCAGAAACCAGTAAATCTGACTCCAGTCTTACCAAGAACTAATGGCCAAGAACTAGTTAATGGGTTTGGTGGGCAGCCGCTCCACGTAAAATACAATGGTATTCAGCTGAATCCGGTTTGACTGGAAGCCGACCCCAATATAGTTGTGAAAAGGCTAGGTAGATGATGATGAATATCTAACGACTGAGCCAAGATGATCAGTGACAGTTATGCCAAGTCAAGACTGCATCAACACTAACACGAAGATTTGCATAACTGAAACAATATTTTAACTTTTACTTAATGATTTAAACGTGTGATATAACATTACAACTGTAAAAAAAAAACTAGAATTCACCACAACAGACTCGAACCGGTGACCTTTAGTCATGATTCAATCGATATATACAGTTTCGCACAAAAATGTGGATTTATTTGGTCCACTGTCAATGACCTCGGCGATGGCTAAGAGCTTCTCCATGAAGTGCACATCAGGTTATTCACCTTTAATGGTGACAGAGTTTTAGGGTTCCTTGAAAGACATTGTAAGGGTCTTGTAGCATCGGATCGGTAATAAACTAGAGGATTGATCGAACACCAACAAAAAATAAGGGTTCCGTTTTGGCCATTCGTCTACGAATCCCTAAAAACTATCTAGTCACCATTAGCAGTAGGTCGAAATTGATTAAATTACACTGATCAACAATTCTGCCAAAATTAACATCAATTCCTCGAAAAACCTAAAAAAGTAGACGCCCCAAACAATTTCCTTCGAACGCCGGAATCCGCGAAAAATCAATTTAATAAAAACCAGATTAAGTCGAAAAAAGCATCAGCCGAGAAACGAACGGCGGACATTAAAATGCCACACGCAGTAACCACTTTTTTCGTTGGCTCCCATCAGCACTGGCTTGAAGTTTAGGGGTCACATCGTGGGTGGGCATCGGAAATCACTTTGACCCACATGTGGGTCACCTTGGTTGACAACGGTGGTGAAAATTGTGTACTCTGTCACTTATTCAAAGTTATCAGAGAGACACAAAGATAAAAGGATTATCTTATGGGGCCTTGTAATGCATTTTTAGGGTCTCATTTTAAAATTCGAAGGTCTTGTTACCATGCTGCAAGGTGCAAACTGTAATTTTCAGCTGTCGTGTTTGGAAGATGAAATCTATAGAGTTGGCTAAGTAATGGTTAAATGTTTTGAGTAATTCTATAATCAGGAAAATCAGTAATGATTCCGACACATCAGTCATCAATGTTGATTTTCGAAACTTCAGGTGTAATGGATAATTTGAAAAGTAAGACAAGCTATTTTTTTTTTATTTATTTAATATGGGTTTACTCTTGACTCTAGTCTAGGTCATAAATGACAGAAACAAAGTCGAAAATGGAGCGAGCTTACCCAGAAGAAGCCTGTTCACTCTAATTTTGAAGAGATTAGGGTTGTATGCATTCGGAAACACAGACGCAGGCAGAGAGTTCCACTCCTTTGCTGTGCGCATCATAAAAGACGTTTGGAAACGTTTAGTGCGATTTGATGGAATAGCAACAAGGTAGGGATGGTAACTTACAGTGCGTCTAGATGTCCGATGGTAGAAGGGGGCCGGTGGGATGAGGTCGTGGAGTTCCTGGATGGTTAAAATGTTCAAATGATATTGGGATCATACTCATCTTTAATGAAACGATATTTAAATAACGATTCAATTCATGATAAACTTATAACGGCTATTGGCACATGAGCAGCTAAGGGCAATACATCTTGCTAGATAACTTTAGAAGTAATAGTTTGAGGCAGAATGTCGCAGCCATGTGTGACTTCACAATTACACACAAATGGCCGAACGGCCATAAAGACCATAGAAATCTATTTCTCTACGATTTTATGATGTTTCATAAAATATGTGGGAAACATTTGAACGTCCATTGATAAATTGGTCGAGTACTTGATAAGTGTAGTTTGTTATGAATGAGGCTATGTTGGAGATATAGTTTTGAAATATTGTGTGTAAAAATTATGTGGCTCCATAAAATATAGGTGTTCAAATTATAACGTAACTTTTAAATATGCTTTTCCGTAATACACAGCAGGAATCTTTTGCTAATGGATTGAAGCATTTCAATTCTACACAGAAGTAGCTTTGAAACATTAGTTTATTGATGTTTTTTTTTTTTAATGTGGGTTTGCTCTTGACTCTAGTCTAGGTCATAGATGACAGAGACAAAGTCGACGATGGAGCGAGCTTACCCAGAAGAAGCCTGTTCACTCTAATTTTGAAGAGATTAGGGTTGTATGCGTTCGGAAACACAGACGCAGGCAGAGTTCCACTCCTTTGCTGTGCGCATTATAAAAGACGTTTGGAAACGTTTAGTGCGAATCGGTGAAATAGCAACAAGGTAGGGATGGTAACTTACAATGCGTCTAGATGTCTGATGGTAGAAGAATGTCTTTGTAATGTCCTGAATTTTTATTTTGTCTAATGTTCTTGTAGTGTCGTATAAATGTATTTTTTTGTTATTTTCAATTTGAATCGGGTTACGTGCCGTCCATCTATCAGCTCATTATAATAAGGGCTAAGGATATTTTCGCTCTATTTTTCAAATGCGTGAGAATCAGGATCTACTTCAAATCATGACATCATCCTGACATCATCAGTCATCATCATTCTTCAAGCACTCGCTTTTATAAAGTCAAGTTCTAAGTCACGAAGTACTAGGCAATCATGAATGAACGGAACCACATATTTATGTTTTTGAATTCCATGTTATTTTATACGTTTTCTTAGAACATTCCTACATATTCGTTGTAGGTGAGAGCATACAAACGAACAATGGTTTGTCGAGAAGCTGTCAACTAGGCCAGACCTTCAAAGTCAACTTCTAAATTTATTTTGTAAACATGAGTTCGGCCTCATTATTGAGGCTGACAATGCCCAAAAAGGTACCAAAAAAGTTTAAGAACCTTTTATAATCGGGGCAGCAATGGCTTCGTTTAATTTTAAGTTTAATTTGGTTACACTTCTTTTGTGGGTTTGGTTCCGTAGATTCGATGTAACTTAGGTATATGTGGTCTTTGAAATAGTTACACACATCAGAGTGCCAATACTACTATTTTTAAACATGTAAGCAACGTCAAAAATGTATGGAAATTGAGGCTTTTTAATGTTACGTAAAATAACCACATTCCAAGCTTGTAAACATTATTTATATTTAGATTTGGTAGCTTCTAATGTAAGAAAAATATTTTCGATGCTATTTTTTATTATGTGAATATTGTGAAAACAAAAATGGCTCCCGTCCAACCACAATTTCTTCTGATGTCAAAGTCAAAGTCAAAACGTTTATTTCAATTAGGCCATTAAACGGCACTTTTGAACGTCATCGTTTACAGTTCAGTAAAATAATAATGTTACATTAATAAAGTGACTCTACTGTCCATTCGGAAAGGTAGATTCTTATGGAGAAGAACGGACAAGAAACTCCATAGTTACTCTTTTCAAATAATGATTTTACAAAATTTGGTATACAAAAATTAATTTAATATTATGTGAGGACGATGCACCCAGAGTATGCTACTTAAAGAACAAAGTATCACCAGCAGAGGTAAACTTATTAATTTCCTAAAGAAATTTAGGTAAATTGTACTCACATATTTACAAACATTGGAACCATTAATTAAACAACAGTGTGTGAGTCAACAGAAAAATAAAAACACAAAAAAAGAAACAGTATATCTATAAAGTTAATACATTAATCAACCAGTTTGACCTTCACCCTTGATTGTCCTATGGAGCAGGACCAGCATGTTTCCAAGCATTCTTATCCTGAATGTAATCTTCTAATTTGTAATATGCTTGTTCACAAAGTGTACTTTTAACATGAGTTTTAAATTTTCTTTCATTTAGTTCTAATATGTCAGAAGGTATTTTGTTGTAACATTTAACACAATACCCCATGAAAGAAGTGTGGACTTTAGCTAATCTAAAAAATGGTTGATCTAATTTGTCTTTATTTCTAGTATTAAAATTATGTCTATCACTAATTTTACTAAAAAGATGTCGGTTTTTCCGCACATACATAATATTTTCATAAATGAATTGGCAAGGGACTGTCATAATATTAATCTTTTTAAAAAGTTCCCTAAGAGAATCACGGCGACGCAAATTATAAACGGCTCTGATAGCTCTCTTTTGTAAAATAAATATGAATTCAATGTCAGCAGCCCGACCCCACAGCAAAATACCGTACGACATAATGCTGTGAAAGTAACTAAAGTAGACTAAACGTGCGGTTTCTACGTCTGCTAACTGTCTTATCTTTCTAACAGCATACGCGATGGAAAGTGAAAACGTGGTCGAGAACGGAGCACGCTTGCCTAGAAGTAACCAATTCACTTGAAGACCCCCAGGTGTATACCCAACAACAAAAATTAACTAAATCACAATGTAATTCCATTTAGGGCTGATTTTTCAATAGTCAGACATTTTGTAATTGAAGAGTAAATATGGCGGATTGACACATTTTTTGTAAAAAAGCTCTCAAACCCCCATTTTAGTCCTAAGGTTAGAGTTATCTGACTGTTGAAAAAAAGGTTTTAAGAGCATTAACTACTGAACCCTAACCCATCACTTGTTAAAGTGTTGGGTTCAAATTAACTCGTCTGTCACTACTTCGTTGATTTTGACGTGCCGTGTCAACTCGATAACGCCGATGATGGCCGAGACGATCGCTCGTTAAGATTCGTACGTCACGTCACAATGAGATACAATTTAAATTGGATCACGATTCTTATGGTAATTTGAAGTTTTGAAGAGCCGTCGTTTTTTTTTTTGTTTTGAGGATTTTAATTTAATTGGGATTAGGAAAGAAGGCTCATCTCTTGGAGAAAAAAAGATTAGGTACCTACAGAATTTGATAATGAGGAGTGGTTTTGAAGTGGTAAAGGTGACAGCCGGCCTGTGTGTTTAAAAAATGTCCTAAACTAGCTCTACAGATACCATTAAAAAAAATTCGTCGTTGTCGCATTGTCACTTTGCACCTGTTTTCGGGAGCCTCCATGCTGAATTATATTAATTATGAATGAAACTTTGTGTTCAATACACCCATTGATCTAGCTCTATTTCTAAAATAACCATACCTCTATACCCAGATACTAAATAGCTATCGACTCATCAATTTCCGTCATACAAAAATCTACTAATTCTTATTATTTTATTCTCACGCTCCACAAACGTCAAATTAACTAAAACGAGCAGTCCATCAAATCGCAAGACATTTAAAACTGAACAATCCAAATCGAATCAAATTAACTCAACAATAACTGCTACAATACATGTACAGTATCACAATCAATTTAATTTTATTGCAACGCATATCGATTTTATTCTTATCGATTGTTGATCGATAAAACAGTTCCGGTTTACAAATCCTAACTTTGAATTACTTCTTACTAATTTAAAATGCGAAAGTGAGTTTGTCTGTCGCCTCTTCACGTCTAAACGGCTAAACGGATTTTGACGAAACATAGCACATGGATAGACCATGTTCTGGATACTTTTTATTCCTGGATATAGGATAGTTTTTTATTCCGGGTGTATCTTCCCTTACCACGGTTAAAACTAGTTATCGATAAATCACAAAATCTTAATGAGTCACACAGGCTAATAAATAATTTTGCAATGGTGGCATCAAATAATTGCTATAAATATTCATTTGAACAAAATTCTTTAATTACTTAAAAAATAAATTTAACGTGCAAAGGTTGCGGACATGTTAAAATGAAGGCGAGATTATGATTTTAAAATGATATTTTAGTATTTTGAAATAGTAGAAATAAGAGTGACGTTGAGTGATGGTAGTGCAATTATCTTAGCGTGCGGTAACTAGGTCCAAAATTAGTATAATTTTGTTTTAATTTCGTCTTGATTTTTAAGAGAGCTTAGGTCAAGTTATGCAACTTTTGGTGCAAATACTTTGATATATTCTTCCGACGAGTTGATTGCATTTAATTTAAAACGTTACTAAACTGAGCTTCTTATTTTTGATGTGAAACATCTATAGCCGCAGGTAAAACCGATTGTTGGCATGGCGACGCGCCGCCACGCTATCCGATGGTATATATATACAGTCTTTAAGTATCTTTTTCATTATGTCATATTTATAGTTCCTGTCGTAATCTGTTCATTTATATATATTACTTGTACAAAATAATTTCGATGTTTCACATCTGCTAGGCGTCCCTTGCCGGCCCACAAATTTTTTGTAATCACGTCGGCTATGTTGATCCAGGTAAATATATAGTGCTTTCTGACTCTTTGTACATCTTTGTCCCATCAATTAACGCTGCCTTTTCCGACGGTGTCTCCTCGTTGCTCTAATCTAGTTATTTTGCTATCAGGCTCTTAGTATCACAGTCATTATCTTTATCAAGATATGAGCAGGAGCTTGATGATCAGTAATTAGAAAAAAATTAAACCCAAAAATTTTCTTCTACAAATAAACTTTTAGTATCGCTACTCATTCATCATTTGTACCTCCCACCACAAAGTCGCTCTGCTCATCACGAAAACCTTACCTTATATAACTCGTGCACCTCCGTTCCGATGCATTACGAAATATCCCGATCTATGACGAGCACGTCACCGTCACGTCACGTCTCGTCATCGGCACGTCAAGCGTGTGAGCGTGACCGATTGTTTGACTTTACTGTTAATCAGTTCAAGGGTTGAGTAATGATTTTGATGATTTTGGTTTGTGTCTCATTAGATATGTTTTTTTTTTCGTTTTTACAGGCTTCATAAGAAACTTCACGGTAACCAACTTGTTCAGCTAATGTTAGTTTTCGGCAAACAATTAAAGCTAAAACTATTCAGTTTTGGGAATGAGGAATGAAAATTGAATGACTTTGTCTTCGATGTATCTACTTATTTTTGAATGGTTATAATGGAAGTCAGCTTCCGTGATACACATGGCTACACCTCGAACGCCAAAAAGGACAAAAAGAAGAGAAAAATACCAGAAGGTAATTGATAAATTGGTACCCGAAAGAGCTCCAATTAACACAAAAAAAATAGCAAAAACAATAAAATTAAACAAAACAAAAAATAGTAATCAGGCGGAAACACTCATAATCGGGGTTTCACCAGAAACTTGATTACTCAGTGGCTCCGAATCTTCTGGACTGATTCCGATGAATCACGACTAAGAAAACAACACACGTATTTTTCTTCAACTGAAACCTGTTTCTGATGAGACACATCTATTTCAAGATAACCATAACACAAGTCGAAGTATTAAAAATGATACAATAATGTGATACCAGAACATTTAAAGCGTGGATCTAATATTAATTACACGATTATTTAAAAATGCTACTATCTTTTTCTAGTGATCGTAAAAATTATACTATCATTAACATTTTTAATTATTTACACCACAACTGACCCAGAATTAATCTATTAAAACCGATAGTATTACGGTTTTACGATTCGAACGTGACTTTTTTAAACCGGTAGTGCGTTTAATGTTTGTGAGTAATTTTTGCTATCACACATTGTAGGCGATTAGAATGGGCTTTGATTGTGTATGCAGATAATGTCGTGGCCATATAGTTAGAAATATGTGGACCCATTAAATTTTGAACACCTTGCGGTAGTTTCTCGTAACCTATTTCATACAAATAGAAATATTATATTCTTCCTCAATCGGAGGTAATATCACATCTTCTATCACATACCAATCTCAGACTAAAATTAAAACATCAATGACCAAGAACGCCTGTATTTATTTTGATATTATAATTTTAATAAGAAATAGGTTTATAGTAGATTGTGATCCTAATTCTATTTGTTTTTCACGTTAACCTAAATTGACACCGCATTATTTTTGAAACTTCATTTAGAGTAAGAACTAAAGCCCAGAGGACACAAAACAGTCCCCTGAAGAACGCAATAAAAGAACGCTATTAAAAATAAAGCTATTTATTTTAGAGACTAGACTTACAAGTATTTTTATTGGCTAAATATTTGATCAACACAAAGTGAATCTATAAAATATTATCAATATAAATGTATCAAAGAACAAGTATTTATGATCCTTTTGTATTTCGATTCTTTATCTCTAATCAATATGGTTCTTTTACTCAACCGAGATATTTAAATTAAAAACTTAAGTTTATTTAATTGATTAAATTAGCCATTTAGATATAGCTCAGAGCAACATATTATAATATTAATATTTGTTTTGGTAAGGTAATTAAATCTCGATTTGCATTATACAAAATTTTCTATTGGTGAGTTCATTAGTCTATTTTAAATATGTAGTTATGGTACATAATCGACACTTTTTTATTGCCAATGGTATCATTGATAACCCTGGCTCATTCATTAATGAATTTTACTCCTTTTGTACCATGCTTCTCTGGTAGTCCTTCTTTCAGTTAATCGACTTTCCCTTTGTTTATGTCTTTAACTATTTTGTCTTTAAATAAATAAAGAACGAGCCGAAAAGGATGTAGATTTTATTCAATGACATTATTTTCAATCTCAAATGCAGATGTTATTTGTAGTCTTATAGACTCTTAAAGAAAATTGTAGTAACATAGAAACATTACCGGTACTTGTTTACCAGTATTCACTCCATATCATACGTATGCAATCGGAACGTCTGAATCAGTGATTACTAGGCAAATGAGTCGATCTTTCTTTAAAGGAAAACTGAGATAATCAAGACAAGTAACTTTTGCTCTGCAAACAGTATGTGTTCCTAGTACTGGTTACGTATTAGGTTAGTTAACACTATTCAGTGGACATAATTACAAAACTGGGTCCATCGTGCTGCGTTTGAACTGACTTGCTGTAATTACTCGACCATTATTTGCTAAAGACAGTAGTTATGAATAAACTTGAACAAATATTGCGTACAGTTAGTGTACTAGGTAAAGTAGGTATCATGGCTGTATTAAGGAGTGGGTAGAGACCCACATTTCACAGTGATGTTTAAGTGCTGTGAAGTAGGGGCTACACTACTGCCACTAACAGATGGATAAATCAGTAACAAAAACTGCTACTGAGAAATTCTAAACGGATTATGTCTTACTCTGATCCAGCGAAAGAATCAAAGATTTCACGATCAGTGGTCGCGCTATACCAACGTGGTAGTCAATAATTATTTGCTAAGACTAAAAGTTGTAAATCTATGTGGGTTTAGATAAATATAACAGTTAGGTACGAAAAAATAAACACGTACGTTAGTCAAGGACGTTCATTGCACACGGGCTTCCCCGTTACACCGCTTTTATGAATGACCTTTGGGGTAATAAACCCAATCAAATATCTTAGCAGCTGGTTTGTGGTTATTAAATGATCTCATACACGTGGTTGTTGATTCTAATTTAATGAGTCTGATGATCTTACATCTTTTTTTAATCGTTTTTTTTTAACGTGTGTGTGTTTTTTTTTTCTGTAATATTTTGGCCTACCAGTGGTTTATGATTTTATTACGTGACAAGTCCAACACTTCTTAGGGCATACATTTTAATATTTTATTACCAACACATTAAAACCTTCACGGAAAATATGATAATTAAAAACTGTTTAGAATAAAAAATGTCGTCTTAATTATGATTTTATGATTATTGCCCAGTGTGTGGGGTTATTCAGTGGTAATATTTTGTGTAGGTAATAAAATATGCAAAAATAATATTATGTTATGATTCTGAAAGGACAATGCCTACTTTTGGTAATTATAAAGGAAGAATTTGTAGAGCAAACTCATTAATTTTAATGGGTTATGTTAATTATTTATTTTATATGGCGGTAAAGCTACTGCGTGTAGGTGTGCTAATATTTACTATTGCATAAGATGGTTTTACTGTGGACGATCAAATCAGTTTTAATTACATATCAAATATCTTTGTATTGATTTTAATGTTTAACTTTTTTAATGAAGGAATTTTTCATGGAACTGGGACTTCCCATTGAACGTTGAAATTTACTTTGATAGCTTAATGTCAATGTGCATACAGAGTGCAAAAAATTTTTTTTCCTTATTATATATAAACAGCTCAATCCCTGAAAAGTGCACGTCAATCTACATTAATTCCTGTTTCATCACTCTCATGCCAGTACTAGAGCAAGTACTCTCCCCGTAGTAAACACGTCGACGACACAGAATGCGTCTAGAACGCTGGCTATGCGAACCAGTGCCTTTATAGTGCACGCTCGAACAACGTGCGAAATGTAGACTTCGCTTATAACGTCGCTCTTATGTAAGGCTGTTATTAGTTTATATTATGACATATTTGTGGATGATGTGAGCGTTTTATGCTGCGTTTAATATCAGGCCAGGAGACAGTTGAAGTTTTTTTTTACTTGTATGTTGAGTTTACTGAATAGGCTTCAGTGAACAATGACTTCATGCTCGTCCTGTTTATAGGTGCAAAATAAAGTCTCAGTTGGAGAAAGACGAAAAAATGTGCGTTTAGGAAATGTAGATTATTTCATAATAACAACATATATTTTTTGTTTAATTTATTATAAAATAAAATGTAGTAAGATATTGCTGCAGTAAGTAGTTACATCCCGACAGTTATGTCAAGAAAAGTTGTTAAAGAAATATGCTATAGAACACACCTCGACCACTTGTCTCGTTAAAATTATATTTAAAACTATTCCGTTTAGAACTATCATGTATTAAAATTTACAAAAACATTCAAAGAAGAAATTGTTGGGTACTAAACCTAGAAATAAAATTACTATTTTATAAACTTCTTAGCACACTTTTTCAGAATTGCTCGCTAATAGGTACTTTCGCAGCTTTGATAAGGATGGTACACATATTTTTAAGATATATTTTACTTTGATTTTTTACAAGTTTTATTTTCTTTTTGTTTTGGTGTTAAATTTAGATATTGCTTTTTTCTAAGACCAGCCTTAGCTTGAACTTATGGTACAGATTAAAAATCACGTCGAAATCACTGCGATATTTATTTATTTATTTTTACACACCAACAGCACTGTCACTTATAATTCAAATAAAGATTACATTCAAAATCGGCATTCCAGTAACCATGCAAATGACATAATGAATATTAGAGACAAAAAGAAAAACTTAAAAGTGCGTCCAGTATACCTAAATCCTGAACACTACAAAAACAAAACAATTTGAGCTATTAAGACGTACATTGTTCGCACTAATATTATCACATTTTAGCAGATTAGTAAATCCCAAGACCTCACTTACTGTATAATTGCCTCTGCCATTTTTATTGCTAATAACTTTAATTAAACTATACCATTAGGTTATATTTATACGGAAATAAAAGTTTTATTATTTCATATATACGTTATCATAAAATCTCTAATGACGGGTGTTTAATGTTAAATATAATCTAGATTCAGTATTTATTTAATTTCAATACTTGCTTTAATTGCAAAGATTATCGATAAAAATGAACGTTTGGCAGTAAAATGTCACATAAAATATCGATCGAACTGTTCTGTCTCGATTGCGTTCTCACGATGTTCGGTATCATATCGACTGTTTAGCTTAATAGATTTATGAGTATATTTAAATCAGGTTCTTAATAATATTTGATGCATTTCTGTCGTTTGACAAGTTAAATTAATGTCACCCGTTTTTTAATCAATCCTGTTTAAATAGCACCACGAGCCACGTTTCCCTACTACGCAAATTTGCTTAGAAAAAAAAACTTTTTTTTAATATTCTCACATTTGAAAGAGTTCAATAATTTTCTAATCTATCAAACGTTAACACCACATAGTAAAATTGTTACTGTAACACAAACGTTAAATAAGGCTTTCACTTAAGATAAGCAGTAAAAAGTAAAAGAATAAGGTTAAATAAATCTTAACTGGCCACTCATTAACTGGTTGAAGCAGATGGCGCATTCCTTGTACTTTACCGGTCGCTTAGAGGGAATTCACATTAGATATTTTCTGTCTTTATACTCCATTCGATATTTTTTTCATATTTTTTTTTATATTGTCTGCATAATGCTCTTGTTACAGTTAATAATATACTTGTATATAAGTTATAACAAAAATCTGAATTTAAATAGGACGTTGGTGAAAAAGAAAACAAAATCACAAAATAAATATGTACCTAAAACAAGAAAAAGTCTCATAATTAATGATGGAAAGATATTTTAATATTTGGTGAACAAAATCAATAGAAGAAATGTCAAACTTTGCGATTTTATTATTAAGAGCTTTATCTTGAATACCTGAAACATAAATGACATTGATTGAATAACTTTATAGTTAATTTTGTGCAGATATAAAATCGATTTTCGTTAATTTGTATTTTATTATCTTGTTCTACTTGTGACGTTTTGTTTTATTTTTCTCACCTTCAAATGTCAATTGGAGAATTAAAATAAATTCATCGGGTGTTTTTTTAATTTAATTTTTGATTTGGTAGCCAATTAGCTCCGACACTTGTTCCTATTTGAAATTAAGTGTGACGATCATTTATTACTCTTAATAGTAAAAATATGTATAAGAAATCGTTTCGCGGTAATTTTAGGTAGCTATTTTATAATTCCGAATCCGCAAATGACTTGATCTTCAATATCAAAACGCATAAGTTATATCCCCAGGCACTGAACCGCAATATAGGAAATAACTACCAAAAATATTTATGACATAAAAATAAAAAACAGCAATAAAGGCTTTTATTTATTTAATTATATAATCAATTTAAATATTAAGATAAGTATTTAAAATATTAAATCCTCAATAATTATAATATTAATAAGTTATTTTAAAATTATACCAATCGTTTATTATATTAAATGATCATTATTTCAATTTTAAGATCGTTAGTAATTGAAACACACAACATTCAAATACATATCTCAAAACAAAATATCCGACAACATTTGACCACCAGTATGAAAGGTGCTTAACAAGTCGATACGGTCGAATCTCATTTTAATTCTAACCTCAAAATCTATTAATCACGGAACGTGTTGACATCGGCACTACACGTTGAAATCTTAAATGTACGGTGAATCTCAATACGTTGGTGTTACGAAATAAATTTATCTTTACGCTCCAGTACCGTTACGGAGATGACAGAAGTCGAATATGTATCCACTTGAATGTGTAAATTACTTCGCGGGCGAAAGGACCACAAATTGTTTTATTATGAAATAAAAGTAGAACCAGGAAATGTACAGGTCGCTTAAGATAAAAAAGCATAAAGATGACCATGAAGGTTAGTTTGTTCCTCTTTTCTTTCTAGAGAGACTGTCTCGTTCTATTAAAGAAGAAGCTTTGATTTAACTGCGAGAAGGTCGGACGAGACCTGCCTCTACCAGCAGTAGTAACAGTGTAGTGATAGCTATGCTGGCGGAGACAGAAAAATGGAGGGAAATTACCTCCTTTTGTGAAGCCGTAAGGAGTCTAAATAAAATAAAAAGAATATGCAATTGGGATCCAACCCGACAACGTGACATGTAAATTTCTTGAGTCTTACCCATACAACCAGACAAAAGTACAACGAACTCTTGAATTAAAAAGAAAAAACTGGCATTAGAATCGCTATATCAAAATCCTACCTTGAAAACGCAAGAAAATTTCATTCCACGCAAACTCACAGACAAGCAAGCAGACGGTTACCAGACAATTGCAAGACATAGACGAGACAGGTCGCCATTAAATCAGCAGAGGTGAAAATACCATCGGTTGTCTAGCAATGCCTGCTGACCACAGACACACCCTGTTGTAAAAACCATACTCGTTTCCTTAACTTTCTACTCTATCCGAAGATGAGTTTCAAGTTAAAAGTGGCAAGCGGGTTGCGTAATTTTTCAGGTGGTTTTTATTATAGCACTTGTGTTATAAAATGTGGTGAGATAATTAAACTTTATAGTTTAAAGTAAACGCTTTCATTTGTTTTTTGGGATCTTTCAAGCTACAGCATGATCGATTATTTTTTTATTTCATCATCATCAAGGTGTTATTGGGAATTACATTTTTTTTTTAAATAACTTCAGAATAGGTTTAGAAATAATTGGGGGAATAATAAATCGGTGTGGATTCCGACATAACGTGATCAACTTTCAATATTAATTTAAATAGCTTGTCTGAAGTAATACAACAAGACAAAACACTTACAAAAGAAAAACAACAACCTATTTCTACTACGAGCAAATTCAATACAAATTGGATAACTTAAGCGAAACTAAAAACATTATTAAGTCCAAAAGAATTTACGAACACAAACTCACTGATTTTAATCGCCACATTTATTTTAAAAATCGTCATGACAAAGCTCGTTTCTCGTCTCATTGGCAAACTGTCATGGTTTCTAAACTTGAGTTGTCATAGTGACATGCGATATTATTGTTTGTTGTTATAAACTAAGCTGTCTGTTAATGGGGCATTAATGGTTTACTTTTACTCTCGAGTGGTGATTCTTCTTTAATTTGTCTTTGATTACTTGTATTGGTGTCGTCTTCTTTTCGGTATGCGCCATGCTTGTCGCAAATAAACTGTTTTTCTTTCATTGGTAGATTTTGTGTTATGTTTCTTCCAGACGTCTTGGTTGGAAAACTTAAACTCTCTTCTTCATATTTCCTCATTTTTCAAATAAGTATATCTCTTCTATTTTTTTATCATCAAATTCACTCTCTACACAAAATCTGTCAACTAAAAAAAAAAAACAATTTTTATCTTAAAAAAACATGAAAAATGTAACTCGCTGTATTCTTGTAACTTGTACTCCACCTCTATGCTATAAAACTGTGTGCGGTCTAAAAGACCAGCGTGCACTGGTGACATTTAATTATAGTTCTGTTGTTCACAGGGTTACGTCCGTGTGTTCGTACAACTGTGATAGGCAGATAGGTACGTGGAAATGTTTAAGATTTCGTATCAAAATTATTTAAGTAAAAAAAACCATTATTTAATAAAAGCGTTATCAGAATTAAAACTTAAATGACAAAATGAGAATAAGATAGAAAAGTGTGCGCCTAAATGTTTCTTGTTTTTGTATATGAAATTACCAATTCTACGATATGGCAACGGCCATATCGTAGAATTGGTAATTTCATGGTACGGGTGAGGTTAGTTTAGGTTAGATTTGAGGGAACTTAGGGCACTCCGACACGGATAGGTTAGGTTCGAACGGGATGGTGGGAGCTAGAATAAGCGAGCTAAACGAGCAAACTTAGCTCCCGTCATATCATTCATGTTATGTTCCTTTAAACCCTGCAGACAGAAATAAGAGCCCCGTGCAGCGGGGCTCCGTCGTCGAAATTAGGACTGAATTGAACCATCATGAAATTGCCAAATTCTACGATATGGCGACGAAATAGGTATACAATGCGTTTTAGAAGTGCTGGTGGTTATATTTAAAGGTGACATTCTGTATCTGGTATCTAGTATTAAAACAATATATTTGTTAGTGAAGGACAGAAACATATCATGGTCAGAATGATTAAAAATCAATAGAACTGGTATTAGAAGCTATTACTGTTAAATAGAGTTACAAAATAGTTACATATAAATAAATATTTTATTTACTAACATACTTTCTAAATGGCTTTGTTTGATCGATTCAGGTAGGGAAGGGACACTATTAAGTACAAGCTACCGCCCGCGTTTATGTAGAAAATGATCCCAAGGGAACATATTCCCGAGATGAAAAGTATCCTATGTGTTATTCCAGACTATAACCTACATCTGTACCAAATTTCATCAAGATCCGTTCAGCCGTTCTGACGTGAAAGAGTAACAAACATCCATCCATCCATACAAACTTTCGCGTTTATAATATTAGTAGGATTTAGAACTATAGCGAAAGTGTCCTAGCCAAGGTTTCACGAGCAGCGCATGATGATAAGCTAGAAACTCGCGTAGAATCCAGGAATTATCCAACTGTAGTTTAAGATAAAGGGAGAAAACTTGGCGGAAAACTATATCAGTGTTCTCGTTTGACTTAGTAGAATGTTGGTTTTTCACACTACATTAAATAAATGGAAGCTTGAGCTACTGAAAGCGTGATGTTTGCCTACTAATTAGGACCAATGATTTATTTTCCGTGCTAAAACGAGTAGGGCTCTGTTTGTTATCCTTTTGGTCGTTCAGATCTTTTTATTTTAGCGTAACATTTATGTGACAATTAATTGTTCCTGTAATTGAATCCTGTTTTTGATTTGCGCTTAATTCAAAAACCGGACGTTAGTTTCATTGTTCAGTAGTTTAATCTTCGTGCTAAAAGGCTCTGTTTGTTATCCTTTTGGTCGTTCAAATCTTTTTATTTTAATTTGAGGAATCTAGATCTTTTTCCGCCAAAATTTAAAAGAGTCTGAACTGAAGCTGTGATACTTTGAAGTCGTTTTAAGATCCTTTCGTACATCACAAAAGCAAAACGTCACAACTCACAAATAAAAAACAAAACACAACCTTAAAACATAGAAACAAAAACCCACAAACATCCGTGACATGAACACATGAATGTGATCTCTAACACGTGTCAGATATATCACAGCGTATGATTGATTACCTAACACACACACACATTTATTGACACACATAAACATTGCCCAATCACATAAAGTTACACTAACTAGTACAGTCACGGTCGTAAATACGTTTACACTTAGCTAAATTTGTAAGTTATTTTCTAAGATGGCCAATTCACGTAATTATGAAGCATTAAATTTCAAGTCGCAATATCATCTGCAACAATAAATATGAAAAACATTTTCACCATGTAGGGAATTTAGACGTACTTTTGAAAATTTGTGATTTCGATGCACACGCGAATGCTTCTTAAAAATAAGAGAATTACCAGTGAGGCTATGCTTGCATTTTGCTATACCTAGTATCAAATTACCGAACAATAAAATTAACGTCCGGTTTTTGAAAAGATACTATTTTTCTCTCTAACCCAATGGCTCCAATGTTTTAATATATTAAAACATTGGAGCACACATTCAACTAAGTGTAGACATATTTGCAACAGTGATTGTACATGATCATTTTAAGTGTACACATATTTGCGGCTCTGACTGTACATGATCATTTTAATAATCAAGATGTTATGGACCTTGAGGTGTTTCATTATTGTACATACTTGAGTAAAATCATGATGATCGTTGATGTGTTAAACGAAGTTACAATAATTATGAAGTGGTTGACGTAATTTGTACCTTTGGATTTTATACTATTGAATACTGGCTTCAACCTGCCCGAGCATTCTAGTATACTATGAAAACTTACTACCGGGATCAAATGGATTCTATGACCTAATTCAGATCATAGTCTATCCGTATGTCAAGTTTGATCAAAATCTGACAGACGGTTTGGGCGTAAAAACGTGACAGGTAGGAACATAGATACATTTCCGCATTTATAATACCTAATTGGGTATGGATTATGTATGGTACCTCGTTGTAGATAATATTGCAGGTCTTCTGTCAATAGGTATTTCATCATCATCATATCAGCCGAAAGACGTCCACTGCTGGACATAGGCCTCCCCCAAGTGTCGCCACAACAACCAGTCCTATGCGTCTCGCGTCCATCGGCTACCCGCGACCCTCACCAGCTCATCGGTCCACCTTGTGAGGGGCCTTCCAACGCTGCGTCTTCCGGTACGCGATCGTCACTCCAGAACTTTTCGGCTCCATCGACCATCTGTTCTGCGAGCAATGTGCCCTACCCACTGCCACTTTAGTTTGGTGATCCTTCGGGCTATGTCGGTAACCTTGGTTCTCTTGCGGATATCAGGTATTTCATATATATGCACAAATCAAATACTCTTATTGTAATGTTTGGGGATACTTTCTCTGTGCGAGTGAACAATTAAGGGGTGGAAATCCCAGCCGCGGTATCTGTGTTTTCTGATACCTTGCTATAACCGAATGGTCTTTAAGCCATGGGTGAATATGAATAGGTCACTTTCATGAAAGCGTGCTCCACATTATCGTTTGACTTCAGAACCGTCAATATACAACCTTCGAGCATCTAAAAACTTACTTCTTCATATCCCTTCTCACCGCACCGGGTTTTTGTCTAATTCCTACGCTATTTCTACAATTAAACTCTGGAATATGCTTCCCCTTGACATCAAAAAGGCGGAGTCAAAATTTTCCTTTAAGCGTAAAATCCGTAAACACTACTTAAAAGCTTGTCATTCTTAGTCGTTCTTCGTCATGATTACTATGAATTCTCTTAATCGGTATGATTATTATATATCATATTTATTAGTTTATTATTTTAGCATATATATGTATTTTATTAGTATTATATATATTATCTGTATATTCTTTCCGAAATGTTAAAATTCAATTTTGTATCTTAATTTTATTTATTGTACACCTACCACAGTATAGTCTTTATAACCCAAAGGTTGACTGGTAGAGAATGCCTTGATGCATTAAGTCCGCCCATGTACCACTATTGTACATAAAGTTTAAATAAATAAATAAATAAATAAATAAATAAATAAATAAATAAATAAATATAAACAAAAAAAAAACCACATTGGTACAGTCACTACAGTCAAGTCAGCTGTTCAACTTCATCTTCTGTATTTAGCTACCAAAAGTGATCAAATTGCCCGGAAGCAATTAGTATGAAATGAATGAAGATGTTTTATAATCAGTCATCAACACGTTTACGTCTATAATATAATTAAAGGGTATTTTATTAATTAGCTTTTGCCCATGACTTCGTACGACCGTATGAATTTCGGGAAATTCTCTCTTAGTGCTCCCCTACACTCTCCAAGGAATCTGCCAAATTTCAGATTTCTACGACCAGTAATTTCGGCTGTGCGTTGTCCGTCAGTCACTCAGTCAGAATTGTATATTTGCTGACTAGCTTTTGCAGTGTGGAGGAGCTCGAGGCTAAATAATAACAACCGTACGGGTCGATCTTTAAGGTTAAGCAGCTTGCCGAGGTTGGTCTGTGGATGGGTGACCATCTTAACCTACCGAGATTCCTCCGGGCATCGGAAAGCAAGTTAAGCTGTTGCTCCTTGCTGTTATTTCTAGATCTTTGTCAGTCGTTACGGGTTGTCACACGCCAGCAAATCTGACACCAAACAAGGGGCTGTTGAGTCACTCAGTTACTGGGTTGCATCCGGTTATAATAGAAGTCGACGCCAATATAGTAGGGAAAAGTCTAGGCTGATTTTAAGCAGACAAATCCATTGACATAAGCTAGGTAGCCATAAACATGGAAGTTATTTCGCACTGGAGTACCCAGCTCAACCATAGCTAAAGATATATAATATACAATTGCAGTAAAACCACATTATGGTTTTAATCAAGACAGGACGTAAAATTAAGAATATGAACTGTAAAACTTAAAGTGCAAATTACTGGTAATCAATGAAATGGTGTTTTATACGATAATTAAGGTTGTTAATATAATCTATTATGAAGTTAGTAGTTTCCGTCAAAATCGAAGCTTTTCACTCAACTGTTACTTTCTTATTTAGGCATTAAATGCGAGGGAAGATAGTTCAACTTACTTCACTGACACGAATCGACTTATTGTAACAGAATTCGACTGGTAAATCAAGACGGGCAAGTCATCATCATCTGCCTAGCCTTTTCCCAACTATATGGGGGTCGGCTTCCAGTCAAACCGGATTCAGCTGAATACCAGTATTTTACGTAGAGTGGCTGGCTACCAGACCTCCACAACCCATTAACTGGGTAACACGGTACTCCTTGGCAAGACTGGTGTCAGATCCTGACTCTCCGTAACGACTGCCAAAAATCTACAAGTGACAGCCGGGACCAACGGCTTAACGTGCTTTCCGAGAAACGGAGAAATCTCGATATGTTAAGATATATATATATATTTTTTTTAATTGGACTGAAAATGTGAATTTTTCATACTTCCGGGTTCCAATCAAAACATACTCTAGCATTTACCTAAGGCACTGAGTCTGCTTTTATATACTGTTTTTACTTGCGTATAAAGTTTTCATAAATAAATCTTTAAAAATCAATCATCTAAATTGTGCAATAACTTTCGATCCAGGAACTGATCGCAGCTTTTTAAAACATTCAGTCCGCCTATAAACAACAACTGTACGCGATACCCATAATAAATGAACATCTAGAAGCTGTTCTCATCATCATTATCATCATATAAGCCGAAAGACGTCCACTGCTTGACATAAGCCTCCCCCAAGTGTCGCCACAATAACCAGTCCTGTGGGTCATGCATCCATCGGCTACCCGCGACCCTCACCACTATATACACTACAGTTTTTTTTTAAGTTCTTTAAACTACATTAAAGGACCATTGCACTATTCCAACAACCCGTCAAAAATTCGCAACGCCACAGAACAATCGTCACTACAATATTTCCCACTTCTCCATACGTGGGTACTGTAAGTAAAAACAATAAGTATCGACTAGGTGTGAACTTTGATCTCGTATCTTATCTCGATCGGAATGCGTGGCCGGTCCAGCTGAGTAAGATTAATGGCTGCCATACGGAAATATTTGGCGCCAAACGATAGTTCCCGTGTGGACTATGCAGGTTTTATTTGAGGTTGTGTTGGTGGATTGTTACTGAGTTGTTGGAATTATTTACATTACAAGATGTCGGTAGTATTTCTTGAAGGGATACACATGATATATTACAGGTGCTATATAAAAAAAACTCAAATTTCAAATAGAGTCCATTGATTGGTTAGTACACAAAAAAAACTTAGAAACCAGTGTAAGTAGTAGATTTTTATATTTATAGTGCACACTATAAATATAAAAAATATAGTACAAACTATTTTAACTATTTTTGAGCCTTCCTTCAGCCGTGTTAGCGCACTTGTTATTAAGATAAATGAAAAACCTAAAAATGTTGGTCATGTTTTAAAAATATCTAGCCGTGGTTTTTATGTTAATATAGAAGTATACTACTTAGTTACTATTAACATCAATTACTTCTGTAAAGTTTAGTGTAAAAACTTCAGAATTATATTTAACATTGTAGTGACTTTATAGAACTGTTAAGGCAGGATTCACCTTAAAATCGCTTCAGCGTAAGGAAATAAGAAAATAATTGCAAAGTGAAAATACCTCATGAATCACTGTGCTACACTACGAGTAAGTAACAGTTAGGACAAGTTAATAATAAAATAAAAACACGTTATGCAGGTGTCACCCTAAAATTGCAGACTCCGTTAGATTGCAATAAATCTTGATTAGATTATAATTTCAAAAATAGTTTTATATACAATAAATCCCATCCGAATTCAATAGTTTCCAATATATCCGTGTCTTATTTAGAAAAAATAGATAAAAATTGCCATTTTCCGGTGGCACAGTCATCAATTAAAATAGTCTTATTAACAGTAGCTCGTTATTGAAGGCGCGGCGTCATAAAACCTTAAGGATTATAATATTTTTACACTTCCGGTATTTGCGGAAAAATAGCTTGTTATATTTTTTTTAGAGAGGTAAAGAAGCTAATTAAAATCTTATACGCATCTTGCATAGGTTTAATTATAAGTATCTAAGTAATGGAGTCGTTATGTTTGATACAAGGAAAATTTTATTTTACGTTAAGGAATGAAAATTTTGGTCTTAATCCTAAGACACATGTTTTAAGAAAGAAGAAATCTAATAAAATCAAAATGTAGGAAAAATTGATATGATTTATAATTTATAATAAATACGCCTCAATAAGTTTAAAAAAATGACAATCGGACTTAGTATTTTGTAATAAGGTACTAAAAAGAACCTTAAGTAAAATACTAGATAATACAACAAAAAAAATATATAATAATTCGTTTAAACATCTGCTTGACTAATAGATTTTCACAAATATAAGCTGTCTTGCAAATCCATAGATAGGATATAATTCATATTTTTATGATACTATGAAAAAGCAATCTAAATACAAATGTTCTATAGTAGCTAATAACCGTAAAATAAACCATTAAAAAACATTAAAACACGATCATAAAAAAAATTGATGAATGGAAAAATATGCCTGTCCTTTATAAAATCTGTCAAATCGAAATTATAATTCGAAACGCATAAATAAATACACAGTAAAATGTTTTATATAAATTAATGTGTATTTAATATTCTTGTTAACTCGTAAAATATAATGAGTATTCAAGTAATAAACTACTGTAAAAAAAAATATTTAAAACTTACCTTGGCACCTGTTTCTCGAGACAGCCGATAACTGGACTTCCTTAATTCTTGCGAAAAATTTAATAGTTCTCCACTCAACTGCTACTTGTCGTTCCTCATATTTACACTTCAAAAACGACACAAAAATAATCACAGTAAAATTCACTTGTTACAGTTCAAAACGTCATAATAAAAAAAAAGTTTTTCATAAATTCGCGAATCCGAAATTCGTCCGCGCGTCCGTGCGTACGCGCACCGCGGATCGCGCGTTTCGTTTTTTAAAAACCGAAGCCGGGCCTCACTCGGATGTGGTCCGTATGTGACTGTGTGACTGTGTACTCATCTTGCACTTCACGATCACCGAAGAAGATACATCTTGCGTCTCATTCCCGCGCGCGAGGCGCGAGTATTGCCGTCCCGCTTTCTTATTATCAGAGGTTAAGCTTCGCCCATCAGTCAGTTAGCGGTCGGACATCGGGTGGGAAGGCCGTGCTCCCTGTACCGTTACTTTCTCTATGTTGTAGGACCATAAAACACGTACCGTATGGCAGTGTGAGCAGCTATTTTGTCGTCTCGTCGCTGCTCGGGTAATTTATTTGTTTGGTGCGCATGCACAGGTGCTGCACCCTCAATTTATTGATGCGCCGTTCTTTTGTAATCATGATTTATATCACCCATTAAGACACGGTCTCTCTTGTTTTATTTTTTTATTATACTTTGTTGAATGAAATTAACTAGGTCAAAGTTTATTTATGTCATAAAAATGTCAATTGCCACAAGACATTTACGATCAATAAAAAATAAGATAACGCGCCACCGAAACTAGATCGTGCCGAATCGTGATCGCGTAACGAAATATTTTATCACGGACCAATCCGGTGCTCGCGAAATGACAAGCACGCTAGATCATTCGCTTAGATCATCGGCGTGCGCGCGCGCCGCATTTGCGCCGATTGGCGTGTCCCGCGCAGGCCCCGCCTGTACCGTTATAGGGGGGCAATGACTGCCCCCCTAAAAGTGGGGATTTGTGGATCACCGCGTAATTGGTGGAGACTTGTGACATATGGCATGTGCCGGTTAATTAAAACTGCTCACGGCCCTTTCATAATGTGTCGTTAATATATTTACATATAACGTTGATCTGTCGTGACCTACTTTTGTTATAATTGAAGAAAACTTAAGGTAATTTTAGCAAATGTAACACAAGGAAAACGTGTCGAGGTACCGTTGATGGCAAATACAATTCGGTTATTTACTTTGTCTACGGACGACATGGTCCGCCGTACATACTAATTAGTTCGGGCAAATATTGATTGAAATGACCGCACTTTCTGGTTCAGAGTAAAGTTGAATAATCTTTGAACATGTGCATGAATTAAGAAAAAAAAAAGAACATAATTAATAAAAACATTTGGTAGGCATCATTTTATAATCAATCCAATTTCCTGATAACTACTAAGTTAAATATCATTTTCAAACTCTTCTTTAAATCACAAAACCATTTAGTAATGTATTTTAAAAGCTAATAAAAATGTTATAAAACATCGTAATTATTATCATCTTAGCAGGTTATCCCAAACATGGAACCAGAACAGATTTTAAACGGAGCCTAAAGTCAAAATAGAAGAAATACATATAAACCGCTTTTCATAAATCGTTTTAGAACCAAACAAACAAGACAAATCATTGCACACTATGCAAGTGATTAAAATTTCTTCTACTAGTAATTTCAAATTGAATATATTTATTGCTTAGGAGGCTGTAACGCGTCCCATGATACTTGATATAACTCAGTGACAAAAAGAAACAGGTGTGCACATAGGTATTCATCTTCATTCTAAGTTTGCAATCAAAGGTCTTGCAAAATCGAAACGGTGAGAGACAGAAAAACATCCAATCCTTTAAAAATTCTATATTTTGGAATAATTAAATAAATGTAAGGGAAATAGAAAAGATTAGCTTTTCCCGCGACTTCGTACGCGTATATCCCGTTTTTTCCCGGTCTCGTAAGAATATTGGGAAATCCTCTCTTAGTGCTCCCTACACTCCCCAAAGAACCTACTTGCCAAATTTCAGCTTTCTACGACCAATAGTTTCGGCTGTGCGTTATCTGTCAGTCACTCGTCAGTCATCAGTAACGGAAGCATTTTATATATTAGGATATATTGATTACTGAAACACAAAAACTTACAAACGACCCCACATAATTTGTTAAGGCAAGGCAGGTGATGGTGGTGAGTAGGCTCCACAGGAATCATGCACCGCCAAGAAGCCAAGAAGTAACCACAATCCACTTGGAAGACTTACATGTAAAAAGGAAATAAAAGTTAACGTTGCTATTTACCATAACATTTTCAAGAACGCTCTTTCTATAACCTAATCCCATATTTTAATAGTTCCTAAAGATTACTGACACAGCTGTGAAATAATGATGAGCCCTTAAAGCTTATTAAATAACATACAAGTCCCGATCTTAAATGCATACATTGCTATAATAATTCTACATCTACATCTCCTACCGAAAAAATTGGACCGAACTAGCAAAGGACAGAGCTTATTGGAAAAGGAAGAGGAGGCCTTTGCCCAGCAGTGGAACAACGTAGGTTAGATAGATAGAAAAATAGACAAAATAATTAAAAGCTGCAAACAAAGGCTGAAATGTGATAATGTGGGATTGCGGAGTATGTGTAACCTACTTTCCTGCCTTCTGTGTCCCAAAACCTGCAAAGCGGCTTGTACTTACAAATGATGTCTTGGATGAAGCGAAGTATTAGACCAACAAAATTTTAGAGATAACGATAGAAGAGACGATGTCCAATCGATTTTCCTTACAGAATAAAAACTGCCATTTAAAAGTGTCCCTTTAAAATTTCACTCAATTTCAACACAACGATTCCCTGCATCATTACGTACCGAAAGGTCACAAACTAAGTAACATTACAGAACGTGTTTTAAAACGGGCCTAATGCCATTCGCGTTGGGTTTTAGTGCCCCGTTGCATCAATGTGTGTGTCAGAGGTCGGCGAGTCTAGGTTTTATGCCCAATGACCATTTCGCATAACATTAAGTTAGGTAATGCGTTGATGTAACTTGATATTTAGAGGTGTTATCGTACGTGCTTCGACAGATTGAGGAAGAACAATTGCTTTAGATTTTATGGGACATCGAGATGTCGAGTACAGAGATATCGTTGGTACTCTTCGAATTTGTGGTTGCGTCTCTAATTTGTAATGAAACTTCTCAAAAAATGCTCCTAACACACAAATTATGACAAAATACTGATGACAGAAAAGTAACATAATTATTAACTTCACAAACTGATCACGAGCTTGTAAGAGAAACCATTCACAGCATAGTCATTGAAAAGGAAAAAGTGATAAAAACGCAGACAAAGCTGAAACCATATCGATATTGTTCATCAATAGGCATACAACACACCTCTAATAATTCGAGTTGACACAAAATTATTCCTTTCATAAGCAGGTGCATAAAACAGTAAACTACTTAACGGACATATCACATATACAGAGGAAGATTCCAATATACATCGGTTTCAAATATAATTTTATGAAGCAACTGCTTTAATAGAATTTGAATTGGAGAATGCTGCTTATTTGAAATCACAGCAAATTGACGTTATTCTTATTGGAGCGAATTGCCAGTTGAATGACGACATAGAGCAATAGTCGATAAAGAAAATGTTAAGGGAGTACATACTAGCGTCTTATTAATTAAATAAGAAAAAAAATATGAATCTGATAATTTAGTTACTGATAATTACAGGTTAACCAATTAAGCAAAAGGAACGATAAAGAATGGATCAGAAGTCAAAAGCCAATCAATCCTTAAGATAAGTAGAACTAGCAAACTTTTCTATCCCTTTGATCAATGGTCAGCCAAACCAATGAGCAATCGTTTAAAATTAAACCCAACATCTATCCAATCTCGGCATTTTCCCAAGAGGAAAGACCATACACAAAGGAGGCTACTTTATAATCGGATTTCAAACATGGAACGCAATCTGTCCCGAAGAACATTTAAGGCTTTATCGTTGAGCCGGCCACTGCAACAAATTGCGGACCAGTCTTCGTTTTTTTTTTGTCGCTCGCCGAGTTTGGGCCGCGGTGAGGTCTACAGGAAGTTTTAAATGTGAGCTTTTTCAAATAGCGGGATTTTTCAAGAAGTTTTGTTAATTATTGAGAATTGCATGGTTTATTTCTTCAATATACTCGTTCCCATGCTATAATATGATCTTATATTTAGTGTTCATCTAAAAAAAAATAGTCTTTTTTGTTCCTAAGCTTCCCGTCCTGAATTCGTTTAAGATTATCAAAATCTGTGACAGCTTCTAACATGTATGAGGCCACTAATACCTGATCAACGCTGTATTAGAAGAAATTAAAGATTTACATTAGAATGATCTCATCTGTGAATTGGATAAATGTGACCACAGGATTCTAAACGTCAGTAAAATTATTATTCTAAAGCTCTTATTAGAATGAATAACTAAATAAGCCTGTATGATTGCAATCTATTTGATTACGAAAGTTTCTGTCAAAACAAAAATATGTTTACTTATCATAAATAATATGTTTGTAATTTGTTTCTCCCATCATATTAAAACAATATCTCAGTCCACATTTAAAGTTATTTGGTTCACATGCTTTTTTAATTTAAATGTTAGTAAATATATTCTAATCAGTATTACGTAACTTAACGGTTACTTTAACTTCATTCAAATTAGAATAATTAAGATTTCCAATTCAAATCTCTATACGCTTATCTCAATTTATAAAATACGATTTTGTATAATCACGCACCTTTTATTTATAGGTTCAAGATTGTTCGACCTATTAAAGTATTAATATCACGATAAATCACATGGAATTCACTGTTGTATCATTCCAATATTGATATATGATACATTTATTTCACTTTAAATAAGAATCTTAATCCCATCCTCCATAATTTAGGCGCTATCGGTGTAACAAGCTGCATCTCTTTTTGTTCAATGCCGACTCCAAATTGGTCCAAAAGAAAGTACAGATATACAGGGACCAATTAAAGGAGCAGACCAAATTGATATTAACAAAAGAAGTGAAGGAGCAGGAAATTCTCGAAACAACAAGAATCCAGCTATCATTTATTACATACACAAAATATAAAAACGGTTAAAAAGAATGCAAATAAATCATTACGTCCATCAGAGTTTATTTGCCTACTTACATCTGTCTACCTATTGCTTACAGCAGCAAGGTACATTTGACGAATTTTGCATCAATCATCAAATTCAGTCAGAATTATTTTTTATTTAACCAAAATAATTCCAATGCAATCTCTACAAACACAAGCAATCCTTTGACAAACTTGAAACTTCGTACAATTAGTTTCTATGCATAACTCACAGGTTCGCTGTTGGGATGCGCGCGCGCACGTCAACTTGTCACTCAAGTGAGCAAGCTGTCGACGTAGTTCAACCGTGTAGCGACAGATGGCGTTAGTGGTAGCGTTTCATTGTAGTGACTTATTTTTTTGGTAATTATTCATGAATTCAGGTTTACAGACGCAATTATAGACTGCACTAATTGATGATAACTTAATTAATATCAGTTTGTTCAACGGTTGGGTTGATACGTACAAGACGCTCAGTTAAAATTTATTTTACATTACAAAACATTGTTAAATTACTGTTGTGTCTTGGGCCTCAAAATACGTAATATTAACATTAAAAAACAGCATATAAACTTACACCGACAATTAAATGACTGTACCTGAGCATAAGTTCGAAAATAGCAGAAAAATGTATGATGTTAACATTCATAACCTTCAAAAGGAATAACTGAATAGGAAAAAAACACTTCACGAAATGTTCTGTAAGTATGAGTCTAGTCTGCAAATGTAAAGCGGGCGCGTGCAGGAGGCCCGTAAACCTGATGAAGTAGGTACAATGCAGGGAGGTATGACTCACTCACTCTTCCAAAAATCCCTCCTAAGTGCTCACCTACATCATAAGTGGAACCCTTGTGCATGATTTCATGCTCCTAGTCCCAGTAGTTTCGGCTGTAAAAGAAAAGAAATTAAAAAAATAGTTCATTTCTCCCAAACAGACGCACATTTCTGATTATAAAAATACACTCAGATAAACAAAAATACAACGTAAAAATTGCTTGCTGTTAAACAGCCCCATTCATGACGCTCAGCCCAAACACGCGCTGCGCGGTGATATGTCAGCCAGTTTCCCTTTTAAAGCATATTATTATAATGATTGACGAACTACTTCACGTGTTACCAGTTGTGCTCCCACCTCCCATGGCACCGCATGATTTTTCTTTTACCTTTTTACTTCATACTTTGGAAACTCGTGTCAAACAAACTAATGGCGACGACCCGGAAAGTTCCCTGATAATACTACAACTTAACGTAAATCTTTATCTATATATAATCTATTTAATTATTTTTGCCTAAATGACTTTTTCCGCTCTGGGTGGAGCGGAAGGGCGTGTCAGACTCTTACTGACTAAAACCCATCCGTGTTCCTTCTAAAGCCCTTTGCGTTCCAGGGCCGCGGTGACTCTTGCGAACAAATTCCGCAACCCTGGTGCCTAAATCCCTTGCAACTTGTACAAGTTTAGCCAGATTTGGGAAAACCCTTTATGCACCGATTAAAAAGCCAGTTAGATCAATATTCATGAAAATTTTAAGACGACAATTATTACTCAAAACACTGTCAAAATTAGTTCATACGATTATGTTGTCTTTTATCACAGATTTGATGTCACTAACTGCAACAAACTGCTTGGAATAGTTGTAGTGGCACTATCCTTGACAAGATTGAGTTTTTTTGACGTTTTATGCAATTGGAAAGTTTATTTTTAATTTCGGTGATAAGATTTATAATAGATTCAAAATATTCCTATGAACCAGTATTGGCAGTGTTTTCATTCATTGTCGTATCGATGTCTCCACATTGTATAGTGTTCATAATTAAGACCCTATCAGGTATGCAACTATAATGGAGAGTGTCCAGGAACTCCACGACCTCATCCCACCGGCCCCCTTCTACCATCGGACACTAGATGTAACTTGCAGTGCGTCTAGACGCACTGCAAGTTACCATCCTTACCTTGTTGCTATTCCACCAATTCGCACTAAACGTTTCCAAACGTCTTTTATAATGCGCACAGCAAAGGAGTGGAACTCTCTGCCTGCGTCTGTTTCCGAACGCATACAACCCTAATCTCTTCAAAATTAGAGTGAACAGGCTTCTTCTGGGTAAGCTCGCTCCATCGTCGACCTTGTCTCTGTCATCTATGACCTAGACTAGAGTCAAGAGCAAACCCATATTAAATCAAAAAAATAAAATAAAATAAAAAAATAATTTTGCAATGAAATTCTTGGAAATCTCGACTAAAGACTCAGACAGAACAACATCATCATCTGCCTAGCCTTTTCCCAACTATATTGGGGTTGGCTTCTAGAAATATGCTTCTGACAATCCGTAACGACTGTCATGGATCTACAAATACAAATGACAATCGGGACCAACGGCTTAACGTGCTTTACGAGGCATGGAGAAGTATCTGTACATTAAGATGGTCACCCATCCACAGAGCAACCTTGGCAAGCTATGCTTAACCTTTAAGATCGACCCGTGCGGCTGTTAGTCACGAGCTTTTCTAAGACAGAGCCAAAAACTACCTAATTTATACCGTATACATTCATTACAATCTTAGCCTAACTAATTAGTTTAAAGCCCTTCCACAGGATCAAAGCAACTTCCGCTTAGCAGCTTATCCCATTAAAGAAGTTCAAGGAAACGAATCATAAAAGTAATTGCGAAAAACATCCTCTCAGTAAATATAGAGATAATTTTTACTGCACTATTTCTGCCCACGCGCATATTAAAATGCAACTTACTACTGCTATAAACAAACATAACGTTTGTAAGGACGAATATGTATAGAACTGTTCAAGCCATGGGCTGATGAGGACTGGTTTGGAAAATCAAACAGGCACCCTTCAAAGTGGTTGAGCCGAATGATGCTGGCGCAGGCGTCATGGTCGTGAGCGCCGTCAGCTAGGGCTGACTGGACATCTCTCAGCTGCCACGGTTTATTTTAATTATTTGTTTTTTCTAGAGAAATTACTGCCGGAAATCATCATCATCATATCAGCCGAAAGACTTCCACTGCTGAACGTAAGCCTCCCCCAAGTGTCGCCACAAGAACTGGTCGTGTGCATCTCGCATCCATCGGCTACCTGCGAACCTCACCAGGTCATCAGTCCATAATGTGGGAGACCTTCCAACGCTGCGTGTTCCGGTACGCGGTCGCCACTCCAGAACTTTTCGGCCCTATCAACCATCTGTTCCTCAAGCAATGTGCCCTGCCCACTACCACTTTGGCCATCCTTCAGGCTATGTCGGTAACATTGGAACTGATGGAAATAATGGTATTTACAGGAAAGCAAAGGTTTTCTGGTGGGATAGAGATCTTCAGAACTACGCTTGACTAAGAAATAAGGAATATCCAATAAAGAAACGGAGGAACAATCCAATCGCTCATCTCTTGGACCTCCACCCAGGACTCAACAGCGACAAAGTTTGTCATAGTTTTAATGTTTCGTGTAAACACGGCAAATGCTCATAATGGTTATATTAGTACGATTACATGTTTATTGTGGTTTTACAGCGTCGTAAACTTTCTTTGTTTAGTTTGAGCTTGCGATCTGGATAAGAGCTATAAAGAAGGGAATTTATAACGATCATGCCACGAGTATTGTACAAAGTAGTCGTTTTTAATGTGTTTGAACTGGAATAATTAAAAAAAATATGAGTTGCCACACAAGTCTGTTTGTTTAAGCCCTAAGTCAAACTGAGTACGTCATCTAATCACACTTAAAATTATTTAGCACCTGGATGACCGTAACCCTAGTTGGATCGATTTATCATCCCCGAAACGCCCGCATACTAAATTTCATGACAATCGTTGGGGCCGTTTCCGAGATTCAGATTATATATATATATGTACATATTTACAGTCATTAGATTTTGGCTAAATACAAATTAAAACAGAAATAATGCAATTCCTGAAAAGGGATCATTGTACTGATTATTATGAACAACTTTCACAATGGTACTAACCCTGAAATTGCGGAAAAATAAAATATGTTAGCATAACGCTACGAAATTACCTTTTGAAGAGTATATTTTTTCTTTTCACAATCATTTTGAGTTCTTCTGTTAGGACATATATAGTGCCCGACCTGGGAATCGAACCCAGGACCCCACCCTCGGCTGTCGCGCTTGCGACCGCGAGACCAACGGAACAGTTCATAATAGTCATAAGGCCATGAGTTCAGGTAGGGTTCGGGTAGGTAATAAGTTTATAGTATACTCAAAATCGCTATTTACTTGTTTACATTTTAACTGTTCTGCATCTGGAAAATTAGCGTCAGTTGGTATACACCTTGTGTTGACATCTGGCATTATGCTGAGCTGAGGCCCTTTGGCATTGTTGGTTTTCATTATTATTTATTTTGTTTAATTTTAAGGTGTTTCTGTTTTTTATAATGCCAATAAACACAATTTTCTTTCTTTCTTTCATCTGCTCGACGTCCGCATGTCGCTACTGGGATCCAGCAGAATACCAGCGTCAGGTATATTTGCCTGGTACATGCTGAGTTGGACTACCATTTGGTGCTTGAGACACACACACCGCAAATTGGATTTTTTATTTTTTCATGTCAAATATTTTTAATGTCGTGGGTTTGGCACTCAAAGACTGCCATAAATTCTGTCTTTACCTTTTTTATGTTTTTTTCATATTTGTATTTTCTAATACAATGGTATGCGGTACAGAGAGTAAAGTCCCGCATACCTCCACTGAAAATGGGAGGATCTTCCGACCAGGGCTGGTTATTGTGTCTGGTGGGCAACTGCTCGATAGTTGATATTCGGACTGTTGTATGTGTTCAAATCGCACAGAGAACCTTGCTTGCGCGATGCAGGATTTTGTTGTTAGTTCGTCGTAGATGGCGCTGAGGTTCTTTTTGTGGCGTTCTTTTCGTTTCTTGTTTTTTCATGTGGCGGCATTGATATTATGATTTATGTAAGAGTACTTTTGTGTGTTGTGTTTTCTGTTCTTGTTCCAAATAAATGTTTTATCTATATTTCTAACTAGTCTTTCGTCGTCATTGGATCGGCTTGCAGTTTAAACCAAACGCAGCTCATTACCAGTATTTTACATAGAGTGACTAACTAACTGAACTCCGTAACCCAGTTACTGGATAACAATCTCTTGGCAGGGCTGGTTGATTGTCAGACTTTGAGGCTTCTGACTGCCCGTATTGACTTTTAAAAATCCATTGTTATTCGAGAGCAACGGCAGAGAGATCTCGGTATGGTGTAGATCAGCGTTTCTTAATCTCGGGTCGCGGACGGTATTGGGATGGGTCGAGGAATTGGAAATGCTTGAATTGCAGGGAGTACTAAAAGAAAGATTTGCCAGAGTGTCTCACGTAATTTTGCTCAAAATTATCTGGGAAGCCTATTCATAGAAATGAAGCTGAAAAGGCCCTGCTTTTTCGAGCCTGGCTGTCTTAAAAAAGTTCTTTTATTCATATTTTATAATGACATCAATTTGAGCAAACCACGAGCTATTGTTAATCCTATTATTTTATTTTCACTAGACGATAAATAACATATTAGGGTCGCGGGCTTCAGATATATTTACACGTTGGATCACCAGCAAAAAAGGTTAAGAACCGCTAGTGTAGATGGTCATCCAAGGACCGATCTTGGTAAGCATTGCTTAGCCATGAACATCGTCGTATGGCTATTCGCCTCGATAAGGACAAAAAGGACAAATAAGGAATAATATAAGGACATACATTTATCTTTCTAAGTACTTTTATTAAGTACTAGCTTTTTCCTGTTCCCGTAGGAATTTTGGGAAATCCTCTCTTAGTGCTCCCCTACACTCCCCAAGGAACGTACATGCCAAATTTCAGCTTTCTACGACGCGTTACGTTGTCTATCAGTCACTCAGCCAGTAAGTCACTCAATCACTCATAGTTTTATAATATATTGTTAGAAAAACCTAGTAGAGTACAGTAGAGTATATGAAGAAGTAGAGTGGGGACTCCGTTTTCCGCAGTTAGCGGTTCGGTCCGTTGCACATTGACATACCTGTATACCATTAATAACATTTTTTGCACATCGACAATCTGAACTTAGACCTTACCTGCAAGTTCTTGATATTTTTTTTATTTTACTGCGAAGAATTCTCCAAAACAACCATAGACAATATGACTCTGCAGACATGTCATTATTTACGAAACTAATATTTTGCTCTATATTTTATTGTTGTCCCGAATCAAAGTAATATGATAAAAAATGCGGCCAACGGACATTACAAAAGAAAAAACTCAAATCGAATTTTATTAGGGTTCCCTTCTTACAAATATTTATTGCAATATTAATGCCTTATGAAATCAAATTATGACATATTTTTCCAACTACTTATCTTGATATAAATTTAAGTTATTTTTTATATTATTCACAAAGCAGCCACTGTAAATTTTCAAAATATTCAAATATTATATTGATCAATATTAGTTAATCCCAATTTCAGCAAAATTTCAACACTTTGGTATGTTATGTAATGTTTTCAAGCTTCCAATTGCCTATAACTGACCCAGCGATTCATCTGACTCTCTCTATGTCGACTTATAATATTTGCAACGAGGACAAAACATAAATATGATTATACATTATACCAAACTACATCGACTGATGTTAAATATTTGGTACTTATTTCGTACTTAGATTCAAAAACATACATTATAACTTCCCATTTTAATAATTCCAGGTTATTAATCATGATGTCTCCCTGGTTTGCTTGTTTTAATAATTTTCTTCATCATTTCTCAATTACAAAAAATAAAATTCCACTCTACGGAACCATCAACTTATTTCAAATTCACAATTAACCTTTTTCGGCTACATCGAAGTTCGCCCACACGACACAACATTTTTTTGCGATCCACTTTTTGATTAATGCGAGACTGCGCATCGGTTGAATTTTTATCGTTTTTGGACCATCCTTTTTAAATGTGGTGCAATTTTTTTGCGTCAGTTCTGAGATATTCTGTCATTCATTTTTGTGTTGGTGATATTTTATTGAAGCGGCTGTTGCTTTGCGGAACATTGGATCGTGATATCACTGTGTCGAAACCAGATTTTTATTTTTAGGTCGGTGCCAGAATTTTCTTCAGTGAAGAATATTATTAGGAAACGGCCAAATTGTTACCATGTACCAGCTTTGACACATTTTAAAAGTATCCATGTAGACCTATGTGAAATAAATTTTGTGAATGTCATTATTTTGTAACATCAGTATATCAGCGATTTTTGTTTTAGCGTGGCCGAAGGGTAGGCTTTTACCTTGACAGAGGATAAGTATTGCTAATCAACATGGCATTGCCATCAGTCTTTTGGGCATACTTGCAATTGACAGCGGTGTGGAAGATTTTAGGTGCCATTTTTGTTTTAGATATTGTAAACCTGAGAAACCTTAAGTTAACTAAGGGCTGATTAAATGAAAATGGAGGTTTGACAGTTTTTTTACGGGAAAAAGTCTGTCAGACTCTTACTGACTAAAACCACCCCGGTGTTCCATCTTCCACCTACGCCGGGGATCGCGGGAACGTATGCGACATCCGCAAGCCCCGGCAGGACCACAGATTACCACTGCCCCAACCATCAAGAAATCTAAATAAGAAGCGCCACCTGCCCCATAAAACAGCTGCTTCGAAACCACGTGGTACCCCATTCACCACCATGACATACCATTAACTATCCCCCGAAAACATAGCCGTGAAGAAACTAGTACAAAATGGTAGCATTTTTCAAAACAGCAGGACATTAATACATTTCTACCAAATCAATACAACTGGCTGAGAAGAAAAAATATAACAAAGAATTCAAGTACCTTGACGAATGATTCTAAATTCGTAAACAATTTATGTTCAATTTCTATGCAAGTACCCGACAATACTTAGCCAGTGATCAAGCTATATTAACTCTTATTGACAGGAGAGGAGGGGTGGTATTGTAGTGAATGTGTTTTTGAAATGTTTATAGGATATAGTGTTAAACCAATAGGGACAGATACAATCATTTGACATGATCTTTCATAATATTGTGGTCCGAAATGCGCAATGTGAAGCGATTTGAGTCATAAGCGGTAGCGACTTGTGTGATGAACGACAGTCGATGAACAAATTGGTTCTTATTATTCTCTCAATGTTATTTAAATCAACATGTCGCACCTTTAAAGTAAAACCGTTACTAAACGAAATTATGAAATTTTATATGGGAGCCAATATTAGAAAATAGTCACTGTTTTTAGATAGATGGCATTGATACCTCAATTCATGAAAATTTTCGTTAAGTAACGGTTTTACTTGAAAGGTGCGATGTATTATTTTTTTACTTGGCAAATACGGGATCAAAAAAACACACAAACAACAAACAAAACAAAACCCGAAATAAATGCTTTGTCTTTCAAATTAGGTACTTTCTTGTTAGATGAACTTTGAAATTAAATATTACCCATTTTGGTTGTTGTGGGATTATTCTGCTCGCCCCACAATTAAATCAATACTTTAAATACTCCAAAAGTTCACTGCGCAATAATAAAGCATCTTAGCCATTAACACTACGCCACAAACATCTGCAAAGTTAAGTGGGGGTTCACTTCGACCCCTGACAATATTGCTGAACAAAAGCGTGTCAATATTTTGAACAATATTGTCGTTACCATTGTGGTCGGTGAAGATAAATTACTGTGGCCGTTCATATAATATAATGTAGTATAATTTGTTTCGATTAGTTAAGTGTGTTGTGTTAGTGTGGATGTGGTGTGCAGGCAAAATATTGAGCTGTTTCGTTTATTAATTAAAATGTTTAAATTATTAAGTATATCCATTAATAAAGCTTTGATGTTTAAAAAAACTGGAAACTACGCGTTCAGATTTTTACTTAAGATGTTTTGTGTATTTAACACTACTTTCACTAAATTGTAATTTATAACGTTTTTTTCTGTAGGTGTTTTAGAGATCAACCGAAATTGTCGTGGTAATTAAGTAAAGCAGAGTTTGTAGAACTTGATAAAACAACATTGTTACAAAGCTACTTTTAAATTACCAAAAATAAACCAGACCTACTTTTCTAATTCTGTATTGTGTGTGACAGAAATCTTTACAAATTAGTGATTATGCAAAATCCACAAAAAAAAAAAAAAACTTATATCATACATTATACGTATTTTTAGAACTTTGTAGATCCAGTTATCTGGCCGATTAAGTAATAGTTCTTCATAATCTTGCATAATCGTTAATTATATTTAACGAGCAAGAATAAACCCTAAAAACGTCTCATCCACTCATTTCTAACCCGTCTCCAGCTACCACATTCGTACCACAGTTCACCCGTCACCGCCTACCGAATATTCCTCTATTGTGGCCCAAGCATCTGTTTACCGACGTGTGGGTACTAACGACCCGCGGTCGCAGTCGACCGGTTGATCGTTATCATTTCATTGATTCACGCGTGAATTCCAATAATTCTACTGATATGTGATAATATTATGCTCTTCTTTTTATTTCCAAATATAGGGTGCGGAATGTTTGCAATAGTTTTTGTGGTCATAAATGTGTTGACTGAATTTTGATAGGTAGGTATGTTTTTTTCGGAGGGATTTTATGCTCGGTATTTTTTGTGGTTGCAAATAATTGAGTATTGGATGATGTTATTCTGAGAATGAGTTTGATCTTTATGTTTTGATAGTGGTGAATTGTGAAATATTATTTTTAATAAATATGGAAGCTATTGCGGTTTTCTTAAGTGCGCAATTTAAGCATTTGTGAATCATGCTTATGGTTTTTCTAGCCTTGGTTACAGACGAAAAATCTATTGATGAAAGTAGAAATTTCTAAAAATGTTGAATTAATCTCAATAAAAATATTTCTGTCGTCTTGTTTGATGAGAGATGCCATTAGGCCTTTAGGTCTAAATTACGTTTTTAACCGTCTTCAAAAAAGGAGGCGGTTACCAATTCGGATGTTTATTTAAATGTTTTTTATGCATATTCGGGTATAACTCCGCTATATCTCCACAGACGGATTTACAATTTTTTTTTTTTCGAAAGAAGTTAATTCTGAAATAGTCTCATATAAAATCGTTTAGATTGGATGAAGAACCTCGGAGATAGGCAATTGAATTGATATGGACTGGTTGGAATTTTTAGGGGTAGCACTATAAATTGAAATAATTAAAAACTTTATACAAAAAAATACAATTGACTTCCAAATGAAAAAACGAAGAAATCACACCAGAAACACTGACCTCCAAAATTAAAGTTATTTTGTACTCGGTTGTATTTTTATTAAAAAAGTTTTTTCCTGACTTTTATATTTATATAAAACTAGCTTCTGTCACCCAGTGGCTTCAATCGCGTGAAAGTCAAAAAATATCTTAAGAGAACATAATTCTGGCATAAATATGCTCTCTTTAGATAATTTTTGGTATCGTATGACCTATTCCAGGACATGACATCTACCTGTGTACCAAGATTCATCAAAATCTATTCAGCCGTTAAGACGTGAAGATGTAACAAACAAACAAACTCGCTTTCGCATTTGTAATATTATAGGAGAAACAAATATAAAATCTCAGCCCAGCACACGTTTTTATTGAATAACCATTTCTCTTCACAAAAAGACAAAACATTCACACTCCCATCTTCTTCAATGAAACCGAACAAAACCGAAAAACACCGAACAAAACCGAACAACTGAACACAACGTCGTTTTTCAACAATTTAGTCACAGTGTATTTGACAGCGTTTTGCAAGAAACAGAAGGTGATAAATTTGTTGCTGCTCACTCCAGCCATTGTCAATTTTGTATTGAGGACGCCCTATTGTTGCATGGCACTTCGATTTTGCTCGGATTTGTATGGAGGTGGTGTATGTTAGAAGACTCGGCGAGTTCATAAGCAGAGCGATTTGAAGAAAATAATTAATTGCTAATTATTATTTATTATTAATTGCTAATAACCAAAAGAAAGGTGGAAGGTCACGAGTGATTTTCTATAATCTTTATTGAAGAAATGGCCTTAATGTCTCAGTAGATAAGTCATCATCTTCCTGCCCTTATCCCATGTTACTTGGGGTCAACCGTCACGCTATCACTAACTTTTTCTTTCATATTACTCCTAATAAAATCCATCCATCTTTACTTTGGCCTCCCTCTCTCTGTCCATCCATCCACATTTATATTCCTAACTCTTTTAGTTACGTGCTTTTCATCCCTCCTCGCTTAGTAGATAAGTATCCTTTTTAATTAACATGGGTCGAAATTATTCATTTTAGGAAAGTATTTAAAAGGCAAGTTCACAAACTCAACAAAACATTCTTTTAATTTATTTTTTGTCCTTGTCAATAATTTTCTAGCTATACCGTTCCCTGCTACTGTTTCTCATGTCTTCACCTGAAATCTTATGACGTTGTCCGAGATTAGGAGACCAGGAGTCACATAGCACAGGTTTTACTTAGTATGGGCTCTTGTCTCCCATCCTCATTACTTGAACTACTCTGTTTTTTGTGCTAATGTTTTTAAGGGAGAAAAAAAAAAAAAAAAAAAAATTATAGTACCTTTTTTAAAGTTAGATTAGAATAAACATTAAAATTTATCTTAAGGAATCTACGCATCATTACGAAAAAAGGTTTTATTATACCAATCATATGAGAAAATATCAAAGTTATCTTCTTACCAGATAACTTTCTTCATCTTCTGATGAAGCTAAGGCTATAGAGCGCTAGTTTTACATTGATTAAATTATGAACAGTGTCAATGGATTAGTTATGTAACAGTGTCTCGCACATAAAGTCAAAGTCAAAGCATTTATTTAAAAAAAACCATTATCAGGTACTTTTGAATGGTCAAAGTCATTCCGTCAAAAACATGAAGCTATTTGCACGTTCAAAAGCGTAGATCTCTATGGAGAAGAACGTGCAAGAAACTCCACGGACACTCTTTTAAATCATTTTATGTTTACAAAAATCCTGGTTACATTAACCTTGTTGCTTCTATATATGAGAACAATGTAAAGAAAGAAAAAAATAATTTATAGTATCAAATATTAAAATGAGGCAGTGGCAACTAAGAGGTGACCAGTCTCCACTAACGGCGCCCGTTCACGAACATGACGCGTGCATCAGCACCATTTTGAAGAGAACTGAAAGATCCGATACACGCGCCACCATCAGCGAGACATTGGAATGAGCATGACACACCCTCAACTGCCCCTGCTATTTCATGTCAAACAAGGAATCTATCTATTAACATAATGGTCCATGGTCCTTACATTTACAGAACTTGAAATAAAAATTGCTTCTACATTATATAAAACTATAAATATCAATCTGAAAAGATAGAAAAAGAAAAGTTTATTTCAAACATAATACAAAATTATGCGGAATAGTATTATTATTAGACATAAAAGAGGGTAAGTACCTATCTCTTCCAAATATTAAACCTAACTAGTGGAACCAAGTGGCTGAAGCTGTGGAGCAGGATTAGCCAAGCATTTTTATCAAGGATATAATCTTCCAGTTTATAATATGCCTGTCTACATAGAGTGCGTTTTATGCATGTTTTAAATTTTTTTCTCGTTCAGTTCGAGAATCTCACGTGGTATTTTATTATAAAACTTAACACAATATCCCATAAAAAAGTGTGTACTTTAGCCAATCTGAATCGGGGTTGATAAGACTTATGTCTTAACATTACGCTGAGCATGACCGCTTTGCGAAGATGTGACGAATATTTTCCTAACCTGTTTAAGCAATTCATTTTGTTTATTAATAAACGCTTTTGCTTTCTCTAAAATGCTATCTTCTCATCACTTGCACCATACACGGCCTCCGTTCGATTTTACCGCGGATCCATATCGCACAATACAGTTCGTTAGCTAAAACATCTTAGTTTTTACTAACGCTAGATTATCTTTAGCAGACGGTTTATGGTCATCAATAGGTTTGCATAGATTGGTTATTGTGTGAAAGGGAACAAATGGAACTAAGGCTTCATTATCGGTTTTTTGTTTCGTGAAAATATATATAGTTCCAAACCAACTTATGAATTGAGTTGTCTTGGGTGCTACGTCAGGTTAGTTATCTCGTTTTGTTTGAGATTTTTTACTTTAACTATTCAGAAAATAAAAAAGATTTTTAATGCCCTGCATGTTAGTTGCTAGTTATTTTTTTTTATTTTTTAGGGTTCTGTACCTCAAAAGGTAAAAAAAGGAACCCTTATAAGGTCACTCTCTTGTCCGTCTGTCCGTCTGTCTGTCCGTGTGTGGACCTAGCTAGTTGAATTCATACCAGATACTGAGGTCTATAGTCCCTATTAGGTGTATTAAAATCCTGGTAAGCAAATTTAGATTTTCGCGACAACTTGTAGGTACCAAAATTTACCCTGATTTTCAACTTTTTTAATTTTTCGTAATTTTCCCTTTACTTGTGCTGTAAGACCTCGCTTTTAATTTTTATTTGAGATGGGTTTGCTCTTCTACATATCTAATCTAGGACATAGATACAGTTCCATAAAATAAACTTAAAACTTTCTGAACATCTATGTTGAGGTTTTTTGTTATTGTCATTCCACTAGTGGCAGTGTTTGAGATAGATTGAAAGCAGTGTGATACTAAAACAAGGATCAAATGTCTGAATGGACTGACAATAGTTCCGAGTCCTGACATCATCAGTTCATAACTGTGGCTTTAAGGATCTCTGAACATCTTGAAGGGAATATGGATGGGAAATAGCCTCCAGTTACAACAGTATCAACCAAAATATGGCTAACCCAGATTTTTTTATCTATGAACCAGGTCTTAAGGCGATCTCACCTGATAGAAAGTGACAAATAAGGTCTTCGATTGAGTGAGTGTGCCTAGAAGATGGTGGTCCAAGGTAGCAGAAAACGCAATCTATATTCTCTACAAGGGGCTGAAGCTTAAGGTACCATTTCCCTAGAAGTAGCCAGTCGGTCTACCCTACCCGTATAGCGTAAATAGTTACTAAAGTTATCTAAATACTTCTCAATCCCGCAGTTTCACACGTTGTCATTCATACAGCTGTAAGACAATAGCCTGCTTCCCGGCGCTCGGCACTGATCTAGGTGTCAACCGTTGCGTAACTGCGCGCGCGCATATCGGGCGCGAAATGAAGCGTGGGCGGTGCGCCGGAGTCGATAGTGATGTAGTCGACATGCGCGATAGTAGTCCCAAAAATTGTTTTATTTAATTTAAACTTAAGGGGTCTTAAATAAAAGCAATGACACTACGAGCTATTTATTAAATCAGACGAGCTTGCTTACTTAAAGAGCAATGAAGGTTTATCCTAAGGTTTGTATTACCTTATAGTTTGGTATATTTCTATATTGAATTGATTGGCTATGTCTGAAGGTGGCTAAAAAATTGTTAATAAAAGTAAGGTTTGAAGTGGTTGTAAAAAACTACGCTGGCTTACGATAGATGGCGTTAGTGACAACGATATTTATTTTGACATGTTTGTATTACTTATATCACTGTAAAACTCGGCTTCTCCAAAAATCAAACCAGAACAGTGAAACAGTGAATATAAAAGTAATATTTCCTAGCCAAAACATCATTCGGGGAGCTATTTTTTACGAAATATTACCGCTCCATAAATTCTGGTTGTCTGTCTCAATAATGCGCGAATTGATATTGGCTCCAAATATTCCTTAACAGAGAATAGAAGGATCTTTTTCTGTGGAATGAAATAGTTTGAACGAATTCTATGTATGATTTATTTAACTCCGTGACATCATCTAGCAAGACCCCTGTGACATTTTCTAACATCTTTTGTCTACCTTAACAACTGTCACAAAACAATTACCTAATGCTGGGACTAACGACGACTTAAGGACTGTGTTTTCCAAAGCACGGAGAAGTCTCGATGTGTAGATCAGGTAATTAATCTACGAACCGTCTTCGTCAATTGTTCGTTGCTCAACCTTGCATTTCGATCCAAGCTAAAAAAAAGGAAAAGATTCTCAATTCGGTTGATTGTATAAAATATTTTTAAGGATATACTTTCCGGTTGGTCCCATAAACAAATCATCAAAATTGGTTCAGTAGTTTGGTTTTAAAATCAAAATAGCTGGAAAAATATGTCATCCAAGTAAACGAAATTGCGTATTTCGCTTTCCTGTGTCTTTCCAGTAGTATTTTTAGGTTAGGTATAACTAGAAAGTTAAAAATAAAAAACGTTTTTACAAAAAAATATATGACCGACTTCCATAAAAAAGTAACACTACAAAGTCGACAATAACTTTAATTTTAGAAGTCGGTGTTTTTTTCCAAAATTAAAGTTATTTTATACTTTGTAGTTTTTTTGGAAGTCGGTCATAATTTTTTGTAAAAAAGTTTTTTGCCTAACTTTCACCAAAACAAACTCCCAAACTCAAACACCACATCCCATCCCTAGACAGCAACCTTGGCCGCAGCATGATTTACTCCAGCCTACCCTCATTAGCATAATATTATCTGCGCTGTTCCGGTGACTAATGCGCTAAACACTCGCTTGTCTGTCTGTCTGCTAGTTTTATATGTGCCAATCACGTCAGCTATTAAGATTCGAACTGAATTGTGGCGTAAATTGCCTATTCGGTTGAAGTTTGGTTTAAGTTATTAGGTGGTGGTTTTTAGGTTGGGAAATTAAGTGTTATTGGTTATGGGTTAAATTGGATCTAGAGTATTTGTGAAAGGATACTTTTTGGTTCTCTCAAAAGCTCTATCATCTATGACCTAGACTAAAGTCAAGAGCAAACCCATCTGAAAAAAAAAATAAGCTGTGAGAAGTGTCAATATATTACGATTTCTCTCTGTTAGTTAAAGGTTTGCTAAGAATAAACTCAATTTTGAGTTAAGCTCGCCTCTCTACGTACCTACACTCTCATATCACTATGTTATATGTATTTTGTTTGGAGTAAAACAAATAATTAAGGAGCGTTACAAATATCGTGCATCAACAAAACTACTATTAAAAAAAATTAAGCTTAAAATTTGTAACGCAATTTGATAAAAAAAAATCTTTGCCAGTACGAGCGTGAACTCGCTAAGTGCAAAATTTTGAAAAAGAAGCACTTTGATGCTTTAATAAAGCTTATAAGTAATTAATAGGTAAAATGTGTCCTTTTCTTCTTCACAAGCTCGCGAAAATCGTTTCGCGACAAATACTCCTAAGACAATAGCGAAATTAAAATAGACTACTCAAATCACAACCCTATCTGATGGCTTTGCCGTAGTCGATACAGAGAGAATAAACCTTATTCTCCTTTTAAATTCCTATTGCTTCTGAGACGGGCCTCATTTCCCCAAAGAAAATTCACAGAAATACCATTTTATGTGTGGATACATTATTAGAGATCTCTCGACGAAAAACGTATTTTTTAAATTCCTAATTCGTTGTCTTTTACTTAACTTTTTCTCTCTCAGTAGGAAGAACAGCTGCTTGATAACTAAATCAGCGTAACCATTTTAAATGTCATAAAATATTACCCAAAAAAAAAATTTGCTCCTAAAGAAAGTTCGCCCGATTTTTTCCAAGTAACTTCTGCCCTAGTAAAAGCATATTAGATTTTATTTAAGGGCCTGAACAAATTGTCAATACATTTGACGCGCCCTCTAACTCACAATAAGTAGTTTTTAAATCGAGCGATTGTTACAATTCTGCTCTCAAAGCGAAATTTATGGACACTCTTGAACAGAAACCAACTTACATCTTCACCAATGATCCAATCGTGTCAACCTTGTGACAAGGATATACGGGAGATATTTGACTGGAATGTGTTTTTGGCACGGTAAAGTAAAGTTTGTCGAAAGAGTCTATAAAGAGTATTCTTTTGGTTTAAAATCGAGAGATCACGGTACATAAATAAAATTAGGCGCGATGCCCTACAAACGCTTGCCACCCTAGTTAACCCGTAATGGCGAGGGTCGAAATATTTTGACATTTATGAAGTTCACCGACAAAGAGATTTAGATAGTGATGGGAACATTGTTACTTCATTTTAAAAAAAACCTTACAAATATTGAAAAAAGAAGTGTTTTGACGTATGGTTCATCCATCAGAATTACGATTTATAGCTTTTAATTAGAATAGGGACTTGTTTAAACCCTTATCGGTTTAAACAAGTCGCTATTCTAATTAAAAGCGTTCATAATTTTCATTTTCACAGTAGCTTAGCAGGATACATAAAAGTTTATTCAAGCTTGGTAAATATCAGAAATATATGCGATTTCGATTGGTTATATTAATTTCGTTTTAAAACTAATTATGTTTTGGAGCATGTATTCTCAATTATGCCTGCTGTGGTTTACCTTTAATTGTCTACACATCACGTGATCTGATAATGTATGGTGTAAAAAGTATTTTGTTGAAGTTTTTTCCCGAAATCTATTTCTATAAGTACATTTACTTATCATAAGCTGAAGAGTTTGTTTGAACACGCTAATCTCTGGAACTATCAGTCGGATTTAGAAAATTGTCGGGAAATGCAAAAGCTAGTTAAATAAATAAATAAACAGTCTATCTGTATCCCGATCCCGAATTAATTCAATACTTCAAGCACTAAAAATATTATTAAGAACTGCTTTAATTAATTTAATTCTTAATACAATAAAATACATAAACATAAAAACAGTAACTATACATGAAATTAATAAGTTTTTTTGAGCGGCATATTTTGAGCGCAATTATGTCGTTGCCAACCCAAGCCAAGAGAACTAAGCTCCACATACTCCAAAAACCGCGATCCCCATGTCGTCGCTTCCAGTCCCCATGAACCAAGAACCCTAATGTTTAAACCATAGACACACCCATGCCATAAACATAGAAATAAATCTAAACACATCGTCGACTTTCAATACCCATACACTTCTAACAATACCATGATTTGTTAGCGGCAGTCCCATAAATACTTGGTATTTCAAAGCACGGTTTATAGAAAAAATCTTTATTTATTGCCCAGTTATGGGATATTGATAGTAATCTCTGCCGTTTGTTATAGATGACGATGTCAACTATGTTGGGTTCAGAATAAGCTGGTTGCTGAATTTAAGATGTGGTATATGTTGTTGAGAATGAGGTGAGAATATTAAAGTAGATTTGTAAGTGATTTAGAAAGGCCACAGGGCAAAAAACAGGAATAGCTTATGACATTTCACAATTATAAACTAGACATGTATTAGATCTCGTTACTAGACTTCTCATAAATCTGAACGAACAGGGCTGATATGGATATTTTTGACGCAATCGTGGGGCGCATTATCTTATTGTTTTAATATTAAGTTCCCTTATACTTGTTCCAACATTGTGTGTATTTATGCGTACCAATAAACAAGTTCTTTTCCTTTCTTTTAAACTTTTAAAGCAAGCTACGAGTATTTAAACAGTTTAGAAACATCTTAGTAACGTCATCAATTCAGCCTTTTCTCAACCATGTTGGGAATAGGACCCAGTGTTTTGCCTGTCGGACCGCCACACTCTAGGACATCCGTTTACAACACTGGTTGTCAGACTTTCAGTCTACTGAAACGACTGACTATAAATGACAGCCGGGACCAACCGCTTTACGCGCTTTTTGAGGCATAGGAAGGTCTCGATGCCTGTTTAATGGACTGATGTTCACCCATCCATGGACCGACCTCTGCAAGCCTAGGCTTAGCCTTGAAGATCGATCCGTGTGACTGTTATTGCTAAAACACGATCTTCATTGAAATGAAAATATCTTACTCATCACATTATACACACGAAAGTTTGTGAGCATTAATGACTGTTCGTTACTCTTTCACGCGAAATCTTCTGAATGGATTTCAATGTTTTACAGTAGTATAGGTTACTCATCAGAATAACGCCATTTTTTTTTAAGGATGTGAAATCATCAAATGACTTCTTCCGCTCTGGGTGGAGCGGAAGGGCGTGTCAGACTCTTACTGACTAAAACCCATCTGTGTTCCTTCTAAAGCCCTTTGCGTTCCAGGGCCGCGGTGACTCTTTCGAACAAATTCCGCAACCCTTTCAGAGAATAACACCATAGGCTGTAATTTATAGAGGGGAAAAGTACTAATTACTCAGATAGTATTTTACAATTCCACAAAACCTAAGCAAATGCAAGAACTTATCCACAGTTTACTTAACCACCGATATCCAAATAAGCATTCTAGTTTGTATACTAAAGGGATATATTTAACCAGTATCGAACTAAATACCTTATAGAGCCGATATCTCAGTCGGTATATTGTTACAGACACCGTCATTGTCGCGCGGTGACTAACCGTGCTTGCTAGACAAATGCAAAGACTAATTAGTACAGACGGTGCTGTAATTGTAAGTTATGTTTGAAATTACTCTTGTTGGAACAGACGGTGAAGTTCGGAGGATTAAAGTAGGTGTTAGATGAAATTGTTTTTTTTTTTGTAATGGGTTTGCTCTTGACTCTAGTCTAGGTCATAGATGACAGAGACAAAGTCGACGATGGAGCGAGCTTACCCAGAAGAAGCCTGTTCACTCTAATTTTGAAGAGATTAGGGTTGTGTGCGTTCGGAAACACAGACGCAGGCAGAGAGTTCTACTCCTTTGCTGTGCGCATTATAAAAGACGTTTGGAAACGTTTAATGCGAATTGGTGGAATATCAACAAGGTAGGGATGATAACTTGCAGGACAATTTGAGAGAGGAAAAGGTTTGGAGTTGTTGACAAGATAGTGAAATGCTTTTGAAAATAAACGGTTCGAAATTGTGTAAATTCTTTGGTAAGAAATAGACAGTCAGTAAGCGTAAACTGGCGCAACAGCTGTCGTAAAATGGACTAAAGAATTTCATGAAATATAACATAACATGCAATACAACAAGTACAAATAATAAATAAGAGAAATCTTGGCCAATAATTTCTATGCCCGTATCGTCGCCTCGGATTTTAAAGTCAAATCTAGATAATACATGTAATGCACAGATTTTTTTTTGTATGCGGTCATGTTTAGAAGAACAGTTGATCTATTATGTTAACATCTCACCATATTAACTTAGGTGGAGTAACCATGAAGTGAGCTGTCATTCCATTTTATGTGTATGAATTGACAGCTCACTTCATGCTCACTTCACCTAAGTTTACACGGTGAGATATTTACAGAATCACACTGCTGATCCGTCTACGAAAATTCCCTTTGCCAGTTAACTTAGGTGAAGTGAGCATGAAGTGAGCTGTCATTCCATCTTGTATGAATGGATTGACAGCTACTTCATGTTCACTTCACCTAAATTTACACGGTGAGCTGTTTACGGAATCGCACTGCTGAGCCGTTTACGCAAATTCTCTTTGCCAGAAAATGTCTACTGTTAACCTGGCTGCCTTAGAAGGAGGGTACTATTTTTATACAATAATTCTACCCTCTGCACGTGTAAGCGGGCACGCCCTTCATGTCTGGAGGCTTATTTAGTTTGATTTAATAATGTTTTTTATGCTTGAGTCTGCTGATTATGCTGGCATAATGGAGTGTGCTAGCTTACAAGTAGTGAATTATTTAAATTCAGGTTTTTACGTGTTACCTTTGTTGTATTGTTTTCTTTGTAAGAATACTTTGCATACCTTTGTATAAATGCTAGTTCTTCTTACTCAACAGACAGATGTGTTGCTGAGGAGTTTGTTGCGCTACTTCTTCTTCCCAGCTAAAACACTAGGAAGTGGTGACGGGCGGGCGTTTTGGGGGACTGTCTTTATGTAGAACTTTGACGTTCAAAAAGTGCTGGCACTCAGCCTTATTTGAATAAATGACTTTTGATTTTGATTTTGATATCAGGGAACAAGTTCCTAATCAAAGTCGTAAGTCTACCATAAAAACAACAAATCACTATCTACAAACACTTTTATATGCCTTTCAAGCAACCCTATTAAAAAGCCTAGAAAAAATAACCACAGCAAATCTACATTTCAGTAATGCAACAATCAGTCAATGTACCAAGCGAAATCAAAACAGAAACATTACTGCCCCGTCTCTTTCCTCTTGATCTACAATTCATTACAAATTCACTATTAATAATTTATCTGGAGCTGCGTGGGCGCAAGTAGACAATGGACGCACGCACTTACAATACTGATTCTTTTTATTATTATTATTAAATCTGTGGAGTAATAGTGCTGTGCAGTTGAGTGTTGTGGCGGAGAGGAATATGGATCACCTTGTTTTAAGCTTTGGGCGCCATTATTTTCTTTATTCTGGAACCTAGTGAAATGAAGCAGACTCAGATCAACTTAGCTCGCGTAGCTGAGGCATTTATATCATAGCTAGCTTTTGCCCGGGACGTCGTATGTGCATACGACGTCCCGGGCAAAATCTAGTTATGTCCCGTTTTTTCTCGTTCCCATAGGAATTTCGGGAAATCCTCCCCAAATAAGGCTCTTACAAAACTTCAGCTTTCTACAGTAGTTTCGGCTGTGCGTTGTCTGTCAGTGACTCAGTCAGTCAGTAACGGAAGAATTTTAAATTATTACATAGAATTAATGATAGTCAAAAATAACTCTCGAAATGAAATAAGAAACTTTTCATTTCGAGATTATGTTGTCTTGGGATCATTTTGAATTTTGGGTCTTCCCGTGTGCCAGGTCATATCAATCCGTTCAGCCATTAAGACTTAAAGAAACAGATAGAGTAAGAGAGAGACAGAGCTTAAGTATCTCTGTCTGTCGGTTTTTTATTTGTGACGTTCACGCCTATCTTAATAAAAGTCACATTTACCTAGCCTGGGAATTGGAGAAGGAAGGACATATGACGTTTTATATAGGTACTCAGGTGTGTATGTAAGAAAAAATAACTCAGTTATGCGAGCTAAACCGAATTATATTACGTATGTAATTGCTTCTTACCCATAAGAAGCAATTAGTCAGCTTATTTACTGTATGTATGTATCTGTTTATTTATTATTATTTATATATACATATATATTTATAATTGTTGCATATTTACCCATATTTTATTATTATTTTATTTGTATATTTCTTTTATATATAGCTCCGTGAATGTATCCGTGGCACCACTGACTGGCCCTATCAGAATACCAGCGATGCGTTATTTATTTTTTAGATTTCGCAGCATGTGCTGAGATTTTGGCCTCGCACAGATAATTATTTTATGATATAATTATCCATGTTTCTTACATTATATTACTGTTTACTTATTAATTTTAATTTACTGTTTTGTTTGTCTTGTGCGAGTCCCAAATAAACATTTTTCTTTCTTTCTTAGTCTGCAAATGACTTTAAAGTGACTTGGCAGAGGTAATTTTGTAAATCATTGCGTTTAAGGGTGTTAACACCAATCGATCGATCGTCGATCGATGCCATCGATTGTTTATCGCCCAATATCCGTCGATCACCCAAAGCTACTACACTACACAATAGTTCAACATCGATCGATGTCGATCGATGGTATCGACCGACGATCGGTGTAGTAACACGCTAAGTAAGTTGTTTAGTTCTACATTACAGAACGCGGGTTCTATTTCCAAGCACGACAATATTATTTGGTATTTGGGCATGTCAAATTATTGTTTGCAAAAGCGGCTTCGATGGAAGTGAAGGTCTAAGTAATTGTAGACCTAACCAATAGGTATTATGTATAGATTAAGACATCCAGAAAGTATATGGTACTATGGAGATTTTTGAGTTTGTAGTAACCAAGCTAGCTGTTGTCTGCAGCTCCGCTCGCGTTCGAGTTATTTCCGCAATGAAAAAGCACCATTCGAAAAAAAAAATTACAAAATAGGTTCAGCTACTTAGGCGTAAAAGCTTAACAAACAAAAAAACAAACTCAGGTTTGCATTTATGACTTTAGTTAGGATTAGAGTACGACGTCACTCGTGTATCTAGTCTCTAGATTCCTTCTGTTTTGAAACCCAAGCTTAGTGATTTAGTTCCTTGAGAAATATTAAATATGCTAAATGTGTTGTTAAAAGTGTTATAAACTGGAAACCAACAGACTCTTAAAGATAGAAAAGAGGGTCGCCTTGGAATTAAGAGGAAGAGATCGTTCACTGGAAAACGAAATCTATTTTTCGGTAGAAGGCGCAATATCATCTCGGCGACTGTCAACGTCAAAAAACCTGTCAAAATGTAAAGGGTTTTATTTAAAACGTTGCCCTTTCTAGGACTTTCTCCTGTATTATTTTTGCAAACATTTTTAATTTTAAATACAGCCAGACCCGGAACAACTATCTGTAGGCCATATAAATAGTTGTTCCGTGTGGGACTCGAAATTGCGACACGGCACCAACCGGGCCGTCAAATATGATAGTTTGCGACTGAAAAATCTTCAAAACTGAAAAATCCTTGGGGAATTGGCGCCCTCTAGTATCAAGTTAAAGATGACGAGATTGACGTCTATCTCTCTCTTTATCCCACTAGCCTACTTTTTTAAACAGAATGAAACTTAATCTATATTTAAATGTGTACCCATTTATACACACATTTATCTTCAATTTACTAAGCAGTTGCCTAAATAACTAGGCACAAAAGTACCGACATAAATCATTCACTTATATACATACATACGCGAATTATTCATAAGCGTTCTATACTTACGAGGTCTGATTGTTTCGCGCCCATTTGCTTCAATCGAGAGATGAATCGAACTGGATCGATTCTATGAATCGATTGATTTATTGCGCTCAACATCGATGATTTATTTATCTTAAAGTTGACCGAGTGATGGATACGACATCGTTCGTCTACATAATGTATTCCAAGAGAGAGCGGATTTTTTGTTGAAATTTTTTGCTGTAACATTTCACAGGTTTATTAAAATATGTATTATGGTAATTGTAATATTTGCAGCCTAATTGCCGGCTTTCTTTTTAATCGTAATAAATGATAGTCTAAAGCGAAAAATGGGTTTTAAATTCAGATTTTTTTTAATCGAACAAGCCAATGGTTATTTTTAAATAAACATTTCCTTATCGATTCATTAAATTAAAATGGCATCAATTATTGTTGATTATTCGAATTGATTTTTGATTGGGTTTTAAATTAGCTTGGTATTTGGTTTGAGAAATACATAGTCTATGTCTATGAGTCATTTAGCTTTGTAATAGGAGTTTTAAAGACGCAATGATTTCTATAAAATATTTACTTAGAAATGATTTTATAACTTTCTCGTGAGTATATTTGATCAAGAGCAGATATTTTATTTTTTTGGTATTCGTCTTGCTTGGCGCAAATAAACTCATTTCCTAAATTCCTTTTTTTTTTCTAATATCGATGAACAAATTGGTCATAAAATTAATAATACATACTTTGTGTAAGACTAATCATTCCAGACTTAATAAATAAACTATAACTAAAACCGAATCAATAACCTCATACGTCAGATATTCGACTCTTAAACAGACCATATTCATAAAAACTTCAGAACAGGAGAAGGGTGAAAATTTCAACAATAAATATTAATTTAAATTAATCAATAAGTCTCTCAGTAACTGTGAGAAAGTCATACAGTGAAATATTTATAAAACAAAAAGTATCGATTACATACTCGAAATGATATCGAGATATAATAATAATCGAGATATCTGCACGCGAATGAAATATTGATAATACTCATGATTGCGTAACCGATGATGAAGATGGTACTCGATTATCATAATATCGAGAGAATAAGATTTTTTGACTGTCATAATTATCATAAAAATTCTTAAAAGATAATATTTTTTAATAAATTACTATGTACACTCATGGATAATGAGAAATGCTTGAAGATAAGTGATATTTATAATGTGTGGTGTTTGCATAAGATGACATTTTAAAGGTTGATTGTAAATTTTGTGTTGTAATCGAAGCTGTCTTGGTAGTGAACAATAAAAAAATAAACAGAGATATTATTAATGATCGCACCCTCATAACACACGTAATACCAAACCATACTCGTAAGTAAATATACTTTTTCAGGACACAATTGATTAAAGACTTCTTGAACAACGTATGTACAGTCAACAAAGCTATTTGGTATGCAAGCAGCTAACTTGCAACTACTTTTAAACAATTTTGTGAATGTGCTGAGTAGACAATTATTGTACACCACACTCGTAATTATTTTATAAGCTTAAAAAGTTATAATGCACACATTGGAAAATAGAAATACATATTGGCAGTGCAGTGGAAAAAATAATATTTTTGATGCACTGGGTCTAAGTTTAAATTTCAAATACTGATTTGAACTGGAACTCAGAAAGAGGATCAAAAACAGCAAGTAACATGATTATAACTTTATGGTTGTTTCTTCAAGAACAAACAAAAAAACAAAACACACACAAAAATAATTCCACTGACAGCAACGCTTAAAAAAAACCATACAAGGCACAAACAAAAATTAAAAGAAAAAAGAAAGAGACCTTAACTCAACTAGGTCAAGCAAGGGAACCAACCCAGCGGCACCAAAATTACAGATGACCATAATAATGAGAGTATAAAGTGCCAACTTAACCATAAAGAAAGCTCTTAATTCATACAATCACTGACGACGCCCGCAAACTTTAATTTCAAAATTTACGACGTGATCCGGGTCCAATTTCGCAAAATTTATACCCAGTGGTCCAACCCTGTTCTTATAATGTGCACAAATTGTATATTGGGTAAAAATTGGTTGGTAGGTCCTAGTTAGTTTTGATTGGTCGTGTTGGGCATGATTAGGCCGTAAGTAGATGAATTTATGAGGATCGGTTATCTGCGGAATGGTTGGCCGTGAGAAAAGTGTTTAAAGTAATGTTGAGCTTTAAGATTTCGGCAACGGGTTGAGAATGAATAGGATAATGAAGGCCAATATCTAAATACATTGATTTCAAGGACTTAATAAAATAGCAGAAGCTTAAGTTTTCTTAGAAAAAACTTACAGTATTGCTTTGAGTTGTTAGTACAAAACAAAAAAAATCCAAGTCGGTCCAGCCATCTTCGAGTAATCGGGGAACATACATAAAAAAATAAAAAGGTTCCGACGAATTGAGAACCTTCTCCTTCTTGAAGTCGATTAAATAGGAGTAAAACAATGATCTTTATAAAAAAAAATACGTGGAGATTCCACATTCAAACACCTACTCGGTAAAACTATAGTATAAAATACTCTGAAATTCTTAAACACACTATAAAATACTGAATCTAGTCACTATTATAATTGAATAAAATAAAATATATATTATTTTTACTGTCCACCATTCAAATATATCATCAAAAAATTGGCATGCAAAAGTATAAAGAATCCCTTGTTGCATTAACTACACCTATCTACCAGTACTGTACTAAATTCAAATGGATAAATAAAGTAAACAAGCCTAAAATCAAATAAAAGAGGTCTACATCGGAAGAACACTATCCGAATTACCGTTTCACTCAAAAATAAATCCACATGTGACAAACTCATGACAGTATTACCTCTCCCATACATCACGACACGGCCACAACTCTTTCCTCTCACCCAAATACAGTTCAAACATAATCTGTCCATTACGCCTTACATGTATTTACAGCGTCACTATCTACATGAATAATTGATCCACATTAGCTTATTAGCACACGAGTTCCGTAGCAATGGGCAGACAGACGGTCAAACAAGAACAATGGCCGACAGGAAACAATGACAGAAAAAGAATCGTTTAATCCAATTACAATGATCCATATACATGGGAGCTGGGGAGATTAGTGTGGATACGACATACATTTAGTTAGAAAAAGAATGAGTTCAAAGAAAAAGTTAAGCTGATAGCAGTTTTTTTATATTAACATTTGTAAGTCAGTATGTAAGTTTTATTTATAGTCCTTGTTCGTCAGTACTTGTTACAAATTATCTACTTACTGAACAAAAACGATACCTACAATTGTATAATGTTTGTAACTTGAAATTGAAGGCTGTAATACTGGAAAAAAAACGAGTGTTACAAGATTATGAAAATGATGAATTTGTACTTCTAATAAGTACAAATTCATCATCATCATCATCTGATTAGCCTTTTCCCAGCTATATTTGGGTCGGCTTCCAGTCAAACTGGATTTAGCTGAATACCAGTATTTTACGAGAAGCGGCTGCCTACCAGACCTCCACAACCCATTAACTGGATAACACGGTAGTTCCTAGCAAGTACTGCAGTCAGATTTACTGGCTTCTGACAATCCGTAACGACTGCCAAAAATTAACGTGCTTTCTGAGGCACGGAGGAAACTCGATATGCAAAGACCAACCTTTGCAAGCGTTGCTTAACCTTGAAGATCGACCCGTGCGGCTGTTATTCTTTAGCCACAAGCTCCTCTAGAAGTACAAATTTGTGGCCTACATGATACTAAAGATAAACAAAAAAATATATGTACTTCTTTTTTATTGTGGGATTTATAGAATTAATTAAATTTTGATCACAGCATCACCATTTTGTATGCCTGTCGGCGGAACATAGGTTGGACCAATCACTTTATATACATAAGACCATTGTACCCTGTGTTCACAAAATAAAATGAATTTTGAATTTTGAATTGAAACATACACGAGGGAATGTATTTATCGTCGCATTTGGCATTCTGTAGTTTCTGACAACACCCATAGAAAAAAAAAATAGTATGTTTTCGTAAAGTTAGAGAAATGTGCCAAAATATGATGAAAGAAAATGAAACTACTAAAATATTCAGTAGCCTCAGAAAGCTTTGAAAGTCCACATTAACCTACCTTCAAAGTCCGAACACCCGATATACGCATTGCGTTTGGGTGGTCCGCGTTACCGTTTTATCATCAGACCAACGTGTGCCGGCTAAGTATATATCGGTTGACGATGAATGGATAAAACAATGCCTCTTACATGTGTACCATCGGTCATTGTGAATGACAAACTTTAAATGGAGTAGATTAGGTGAGGTAAATATGGTTATGTTTTTGACTCGACTGCGCCAGAAGGAGGGTTCTGAGTATGTATAATTGTTGGGCACGCTCTGTGGCCTGAACGGCTCGACGGATTTTAGCTTGAGAGGTATCGTTAGATTCGTATTTACTGTGAGAGTGACACTGGGTATATCAAAATAAACAATAATAAAACTTTAAAAAAAACGGTAATTTAAAATGGAGGCTTAGTGAATTGAGTGCACGTAGGTACCTATTACTCCAATCTACTGACTAGACGGCTGACTAAATACTCCTACACATTGCCTCGATAATTAACTATACTAGTTGCCAATGCCGACAACGACGGCAAAAGGCGCCTACCCAATGACACAGTAACAAGTAGTTCAGGATAACGACCGAATAATTTTGCAAGTATTTTTTCTCTAGAAGTGAAATTCCGGAATAGTGAATCGATATACCGAGTACGTCATGTATATTCAGAGGTAGGCATTGACAGTTTCCATCACGATCTGGGTGCTTAGCGTAAACGTGCTGATTTACTTATGTTGCAAGTAAAAAGTAGTCAACTTTTCTGTCGTCAAAAGTGGAGTGTGTCGATAAAAATAGTTCAGCCTGACTCTTCGCAGGTGCAGACAGTGAAGATCTGGGTTTGGTTCTTAGGTAGAATAAGGCAGGGTTGCGGAATTTGTTCGAAACAGTCACCGCGGCCCTGGAACCCAAAGGTCTTTAGAAGGAACACGGATGGGTTTAGTCAGTAAGAGTCTGAAATGCCCTTCCGCTCCACCTAGAGCGGTAGAAGTCATTTGATGATTTCCCATCCTTAAAAAAAATAAAAAGGTAGAATAAGGCAAGATTAAGGGTTACACAATTAGAGTAATATCTTAACTTAACTAACTTAAAAGGTTTTATAGGTATATTATGTTGGCATGTCCGTGACAATTTCAATATCCGCTCAATCCAACAAAATCTCTCAAAATCAAGCCTGAGATGGTATGTGATGACGATCACAGTAATGACCAGGCAAGTTTTATATTTTTTACTATTGATAGACACGCGTTTGACCACTATCTCACCTGATGGTAAGCGATGATGTGGTCGAAGATGGAGCACGCTTGCCTAGAAGTAAACCTATTCACTCTTGACGACTCCCAGGTTGTAGCTATCAGGAAATAGTCTGTATTTCCTGATAGCTCTGGCAGGGAATTCCATTCCTTAGCACGCACAATTACTGTGTTCCCAAAACGTTTTTGCGCGTGGGTACCATATCCACCATGTACCGGTGGTGTACCGCCGTATGTCTTCTGGTCCGGTGATGAGACAGGCTTAGCGGAATTAAACTATGCAATTCCGGTCGCACACTCCCCAAAACGCAGCCGATAGAAAACCAACAGGCTACTCGGCGTCGATGCTCAAGGCTTCAACTCAACAAACCTATCATTACCGATGATCCTATTGGCTCTCTGACTAGGATGTCCGTCTGATCTGAAGGCAGCAGACGCAGACGACTCAATAACCCAACACAGACAGGACTGGTGATAAATGCCAAAGAGAGCTGAACAAAAAAGTTAAGCAAAAAGAGAGATGAAACTTTATCTGCAACTAAATGATCGTGATGGGTTTTTATATTGTTATTTTTTTGTATGCACTACACTTATTATGTTACGTCTTGTACATTCAACTCTATTTTTAACCCATTGAAACTGTCGATACAGCTATAACACAAATGCGCTTCAAATAAAAAGAGCACCACAATCCGGCCCAAAAAACAGTAATTTTACGGATCAACCCATGATTTTCCTCATGATTAAAATCATTTAACTAATAATAAAGTTTACGAAATCATTATGTACACATCTAATACATCAATTGTGGAGTTGATTAGGTTTTTACAGCACTAAGTAGGTACTGAGGTGTGGCAAAAAACAAGGTGAATTATGGACGACAAAAAATTTGGTCGAGATCGTCTCAAAATAATTATATTAGGACTTGTTTCAGCCCGCGGCTTTGCCCGCGGGGATGTCGAAATTTATCCCAAGGGAACATATTCCCGGGATGAAAAGTATCCTACGTTCTATTACAGGACATGGTCTAACCGTTTTTTTTTTTTATGTTGGGGGGAAATCCTCATGGAAATCCTCCTCCCTGGGGCGGGTGGAGGGGTCTGTCAGACTCTTACTGACTAAAACCACCCCGGTGTTCCATCTCACACCTGGAATCGGAAAACCACGCCGGGGATCGCGGGAACAGATGCGATTTCCGTAATCCCCGGCTGACATGGTCTAACCATGTGCCAAGTTTCATTCAAATCCTTTTAGCCGTTTAGACGTGAACGGTAACAGACAGACACAGTAACTTTCACAATTATATTATTACTAGCCGTCGCCCGCGGCTCCACCCGTGTGAAAGTCGAAAATTATCCCAAGGGAACATACTTCCGGGATACTATGTGTTATTCCAGACTATAATCTACCTCTGTGTCAAATTTCATTAAGATCCATTCAGCGGTTCTGACGTGATTGAGTCACAAACATACATCCATCCGTCCAAACATCCAAACTTTCGCATTTATAATATAAGTATAAAAGTTAAGATTATATGGATAATTTAATATGTTGAAGATCTGTTTTTCAAGTTACATTACAGACCAGCTTTCCCCAGCTTGCAGCTGTTTGGAATTCGTTAATAATTCCAAAGGAATGTGCTGCCGGGATCCAAACTAATTATTTTCCTTCTTCCAGGTTCAATCTATATCTAAACAAAAATGATGAAAATTGATTCAGCGTTTTATGCGTGACAACGTTACAAAAAAAAAGACAAAGTTGCTTAACCTGGCACAATAAATGACCAGCAGCTTTCAAAACGTTATTGTTATTGACTTAAACAATAATCGTGACTCTGAATGGGACACTAAATAAGTTGACTCATAAACGGTTTAATGACACATTTTTAATCTTTACCTAACTCGTAAATGGACTTTCAAAATTCGTCGAGCCAGTTTCCTAGACCGATTTAGTTTATATTGATTCTCTATGAATTTAATGACGATTTATTAATTTTCAGGTGTGGTCCCACTGACAGCGACATTTGTAATGTAAAAATTTGTCTAACTATTCAATTTTGCCTACTAATCATTACCTTTTTTTTTCTCGTTTTTTATACTCACTTGCACTTTAGACATTGGCAGAATAAAAATAAAAATATGGAGTATCTATGGAATTAATTTTATTAAAAAAAATCTATTGATTTAATTTTTCTACTGTCAGATTGTATGTAGAAAACAATGCCTTTTGATTGTGTGATGATAGTAACTGGCTAAATTAATACTGTTTTTTACGAATCTTCAAGTACGATTTGCATAGTCGGTGAAAAAGAGTCGATGTTAAAACGGTCAAGCGGTCATTCGTTGTGCGATTCCCACCGCTTGGGTAGTTTCTAGAACCCGATGACTTGGCACGTGACGATGGTAAGCGGCCAGATTTAATAACTAGTCATATTTGCCCTCAATTTACGATAAGCACAAGTTCCAGCTATCATAGCCATACTCAAATTTTCAAGGGCCGTATATTAAAATAAGGAATAAGTTTCAATCAAAATCCGTCATTTTGACAACGCCGTATTTAGTAGTAAAATCTCATTGGCTATCTACATTTATGCAGATCATTGTCTACGTATGAGAGAAAACTGTTTTTATCATATTGTACAAAGAGCTCTCATACGATGAGTGAATATCAATACCGCTGTCATTAGCAACCCACCTCGACGTGGGCGACCACAGTCCAGCCTCACTAATGCGGACTTTATCTAAACTGCACTATTTAGAACATTTTATGTGCGCATGACCCACGGAGTAAATGTCACCATTCAAAATATACAACTTATATCGACTATTATCGATCTAGTTTTAGAGAACATTTGCATAGAAATTGTCCTCATTATCTATTTGGATATGTAATTAGAGAATTTATTACAGTTGTGAGCTTGAGTTATATTTAGTTAAAGTGTTTGTGTCGTAATTATTTTTAATATTAATTGCGGTTTTAATTATGAATTGTGGTTATTATAAGCTGTTAACAGGTGAAGATGTTTATGTTTGGAATTAGAAAAATATAAGCACGTGTGGCATTAATTTTAATTAGAAAATAAAACGTAACTTTCAAGTTATTTTTTTAAGATATGAAAATAAATAAAGCTGAGCATCTGAGTTAATTTACTTGCATAATCAGATTTTCCACTGCTAGGATACAAGCCTCCTCTTTCAAAGAAAGTGAGCCACAATCCGACACGCAGGCTCAGTGTGTGCCAGAGCCTGCCAGGGTTGCGAAATTTGTTCGAAAGAGTCACCGTGGCCCTGGAACGCAAAGGGCTTTAGAAGGAACACGGATGGGTTTTAGTCGGTAGGACTCTGACACGCCCTTCCACTCCACGCAGAGCGGAAGAAGTCATTTGATTTCCCATACTTAAAAAAAAGTCTCAGTGTTGGTTGATCGATGTCCCATGTTTTATTTTATAAGTTTTGTTTCTAGGACATGGCCGGTTTCTTCACAATATATTCCTTCACCTGTTTACGGTTCCATACCCAAAGGGACACGCAACCTAATTATTAAGCCTTCGACACTTCTGTCCGTCTATCTGTCAGCGGGCTGTATCTCACGAAACAAACCCCCTACAAGCAACTGTTGAGATTTTTTCGGTTTATTGTAAGGAAGCTCTTGTGTGCGAGTCTGACTCGCACTCGGCCGGTTTCCTTTGTTCATTGACAATACACTACTGTAACATACTAGACTTATACAGACATAAAGTCAACGCAAAACTATTCTCATCACTAGTCACAATCGCCTTCCCGTCCTTCTCCCATTTATTTGAAACTAGCTGCCGCCCGCGGCTCCACCCGCGTGATTGACGAAAATTATCCCAAGGCAACATACTCCCGGGATAAAAAGTATCCTATGTGTTATTTCAGACTATAATCTACCTCTATGCCAAATTTCAGCAAGGTCTGTTCAGCCGTTTTGACGTGATTGAGTGACAAACATACACTCATCCAAGGACCAAACTTTGGCATTTATAATAATACTAGCTGCACCCTGCGTTGTTACCTGCGGTTTTTTTTTTTTTTTTTTTTTTTTTTTTTTTTTTT
>NDFZ01005445.1:400362-414891 GCA_002192655.3 Mamestra configurata
TTTTTTTTCTTAAAAAAACGTTGCCCCACTCTAGGAATTTCTCCTGTATCGTGGGTGCGTTTACAAACATACAAATTCACATACACAAACAGCCAGACCCGGAACAACTATCTGTAGGCCATACAAATATTTGTTCCGTGCGGGAATCGAACCCGCGACACGCGCCGCAGCAGTCAGTCGCTCAACCACTGCGCCAATTGTGTCGTTTAAAAGTAGCATATGTGTTAATCCAGGGTGTCAGCTTCCTGCATACCAAATTTTATCAAAATTGGTCCAGCCGCATGCGCATAAAGAAGTAACAAACATACACACACACACATACACACACACACACTCACACACTTTCGCCTTTATAATATTAGTGTGATATAGATTGCCTAACATTTTCTTCTTCCGTTCCGTCCTATCCACCATCAAGCTTCCACTGACTTCCTTTTCCTACATATCATTCTAATCAACCATCATTCCATCAAATAAAGATATCATCACACAAAATACCTCGTAACCTGCTCACCCGTTGAAAGTAAAAGGCGTGAATATTTGAACTTTAGCACCGCGCACCAAGCTCGAGCATTAATGAGCACTTTTCACTACCAACTCAAAATATATTAATCATTCGAATGATCGGCGTTAACGTGTGCTTTATGGCTTATTTTTTACTTTTCTTTTCGTGTAGGGTTGGCACTTAGCAGACTAGTTTATTTCGAAGGAGTGGAAATCTCTGCCTGCGTCTGTGTTTCCGAACGCATACAACCCTAATCTCTTCAAAATTAGAGTGAAAATGCTTCTTCTGGGTAAGCTCACTCCATCGTCGACTTTGTCTCTGTCGGCTATGACCTAGACTAGAGTCAAGAGCAAAGCAATACTAAATTAAAAAAAAAAAAAAAAATACTGCAGTATTGAAAATGTTTTGCAGTCTTACCTAAGATATACACACAGTTACACAGTAACTGGGTTGTCGCCGCCAGATAGACAGTTGCTCCATTTAAAGTATTGGTATACATCTGAATCTGGTTACACTAAAAGTCGATATCAACATGATGGGAAACGGTTTGGCAGATAATAATGAGGTGAAGTCGTAAAATATTTTGAGAAAAATCACAATCCAACTCGTTTACTCCTCATTTTTCTTCTGCGGGAATCTCTTATTTTTCCTATTTTATCAAATATGGCAGACCATACATTTCTCCTACAGTTACCTATCCTGAGGGCTTGATCAATTTATTTACTTAATATCTATTTTTTTTTCAGAACATTATAAGTAGACTCGATTTTATATTTTACATTCTTAAAAACTTTTATATAAACACTAACTTGACAGCCCTACTTCGACCTGATACCGACGTATTATTTGTAAAGCGCTATCATCTTGCACGTAATGAAAGTATATTCAAGAATCATCCATTTAATTAGCTATCCATTTTTAGAATCGATATGATATGAGAAATGTAGTCAATAGGTAGAACTGACAACATTTAGATTTTTGCTCTCTCTTGCGTTCAGAGGTCATTCACATCGTGTGAACTATTGAATCCGAATGATGATTCGTAAAGACTGATTCGAAAATTGATCTCACCCGAAAATTATCACCAATCAAAAACTACAATTGACAGTAAAGTACAGTTAGTCAAAAAAGTATTGAACAATAAATAATTCACGATAAAAAACTTTCACAAAGTTAAAACAATCGCCCTACGGTGACAAATTGATTCAAATCAGACATGGACAATCATCGTAAAAGTGTGAGTAATTATTTTGTAACCCTTTATGGCTAACATCACGTCACGCGAAGATGTGACACTAGTACGTCAATAATGACAGGTGTCATTAACTTTTCAATACAAAAGTAAAATTTTATCGTCATTTTAGAAAGATATTTGCAAGTTTCACACTTGCCTAGGTGTTAATGTTCTGATAAAGTCATTGTTAGTCGCAATAGTGTTAAAATATTATCTTGATTATGAAAAAAGGTGTGTCCAAGAATGGTTTAAGCTCTCTCTAAACTGTTATGTAAATCTAGTAGCCTTTACAAAGAGACACTGCTTATCTTTTATTTTTGGATATTATTTTATCAGTAAAAGAGCTTTTGCTTTAAGATTTTTATTTAATTTGCTAATTGTATTTTAACGTGTGAAATAATAGGTTATTGACTTACAATAAATGCTAAAGTTCTATCGGATTTATTTAAAATCGCCTTTCATGCCTGTTTCGTGCTTTCTTATTTGGCATATTGGCCAAATAACAAAGGTTTTGACTACTGATACTGTATTGTTAGAAAAAATCGTTGAAAACTTTTGATTCTCTATTTTCATTTTTTTTCGCAAAACGTACGGAAACTGAAAACGTATTTTAGGGTCAACTTTGTCGAACCGTGATAACCCTTACATTGGAGATGTCTACAGGCAGCAGTTACTTCTTACCATCAAGTGGGCTACCTACTTGTTAGACAAACATAAGCAAAAAAAACAGAACCAATTAAGTCTACTTAAAAATAGCACTCATGACACAACGTATACGAAGCAGTTGTTAAACTGCTGACATGCAATCTGTAAACGGATTGCATTTTCAGTTGCCAAAAATAGACATAATTAGGTACCTACTGCAAACATCAGTCACGCTTCTTGCTGTAAAAGATAATGCGTGTAGAAGCAAGTAAATCTCTTCACGGTATTATTGCCGTGTGTGTAATAATTGTTAATAGCCAGTTATCACGCTAAATGCGTGTCACTTCGCTAAACGGTAGTTCATGGTACGATTTGTGCTACCTATCGCTCGGGGCAATAAACTCAAGCGGCGGTTTTTTTTTTGTGAACACTTTTGTAGATGTTTGTACCTACTTTGAAGGATCTGTTTCTTTAGCATTTATTGAGTGTATTTTACAAATATTTTATTGCGACTACCATCTAGCGGTAAGTCCATTCGACACACAGTGCGAGTGCGGTGCTTCTGATCAAACTATGTCTTATCTATTGGAGTGTACCTTTGGTCCACTCAAATGCACCCACGATGATCTGAAAACTGCTTCTGACGTCGCTACAAACGAAGTCACTTACTGCAAGTAGTATAGTTATGTTAACGTATCATCATCTTCCTGCCCTTATCCCATGTTACTTGGGGTCGGCGCAACACGTATTTTTCTTCCATTCTGTCCTGTCAACCGTCACGCTATCACTAACTCCCTTTTCTTTCATATAACTCCCAACACAATCCATCCATCTTTAGTAATGAAAACGTATCATCGACGCGAAAAAAAAAAGAGTTGGAAAGGCTATATTATTATCTACTGATCAAATGAATCATTGGCAAATATTAGCCGTATAATATCTATGAGCCTCCCGGATTCAAAATGTGTTCCAGCCTATATCAGGACGGTTGAGTTAGAGTAGGCACTGGATCGAGCTGTTCTTTAGCTTGGACTTCAAGCAAAAGCTGTGCTTGCCTGCGTTAATTTAATTTGGGAATTTTAATGTAACGTTTTTGTTTGACATAATTATTTTTATTTTATAATTTCTGTTGTGTTGTCCTAACTAGTGTTGAGGTATTTTTATTATAATGGTATTGTGCAATGCGTGTGAATTACTTGAATATATGAATCACTAGACTTGGGTAATTCAAAATAAAAATTATTTTATTTTTTTGCAAAGAGGAAGTAGCCTACTCTAATTAACCACAAGACTAGGAAGCGTCCTTAACACTCAAACAAAAAAAAACAATTCTAAAACAAAACTACGTAAATTAAAGTCTGCATTAGCAGTACAGAGCATCATTAATGATGTCGTTGTATTATGTCAAATTATTTTATACCGATCGGGAAAAGTCAAGGTGACCGATCGTAGAGTTCGCCACGTAATGATACTTTGTACTGGGATGAGATAAGTGTTTGTTGCTGGGATTTGATATGGCACTTTATCATTATCATTTTAGCCGAAAAACTTTAACCAACACCAACCAAAGTAGGATTCCCAAGCGTTGCCATATCGTCCAGCACCTTAAACGGGATAGTGCTCAAAATTCAAAATTCAAAAGTCATTTATTTAAATTAGGCTGAGTGCCAGCACTTTTTGAACGTCAAAGTTCTACCAAAACGCCCTCCCGTCACCACGTGCTATCCGCTATGTATAGCTCCGTCTCCCTCTTAGAGCGGAATCATGATCGTTTTAAGACTTCATAGTAGGACCCCAGTTCTGTGCTTCTCGTCTCCAACGGACTCCACTCTAAAACCCAAAAAAAGAAGTCCTGTCGTTCTGCAAGCAATACGTCAATTGCTCGGCACGCTATAAACAAACCTAAACTATTTATAAAATACTGCACTGTGGTAGGTAAGTGACTCTAGGTATTGATTGATCGATTCATATCGATCGACGGTTGAGCTGAGGTGATATCTGTCAACTGTTGCCTATTCGTTTAGATTTGTGGCTCGATCATTATCATCATCATCATATCAGCCGAAAGACGTCCACAGCTGGACATAGGCCTCCCCCAAAGGGGCTGGGGGGGGGATTTGCCATAATCGCCACGCTTGGCAGGCAGGTTGGCGATCGCAGTGTAGCTGTTGCAATGTACAGAGAATGCTGCCCATTCTCTGGTGAGTCCCTTAGTCGCCTCTTACGACACCCTCGAGAAGTGATGGGATGGTGCTATTCTTTTACGTCCGATACCATACAGAATTCGGCTCGGTGGCTCGATCAGTATGTTAATATTGTAACATCATTACCGACTGTCAATGTAGACATTCTGAATGTCCGAAAACTTAATAGTTATATGTTTTGGTAATTAAATATCGCTTCTTATAAAAGATTTCTCTAGACTCATTCTATAAGAAGCATTGCTTTGTTTCAGGGCTCAGGGATCAGCTGAATTGAAATTGATGGAGAACATTTCAAACTAACCTGGTTTAAAATATTACTTGACTTTTTGTGCGATGCCATATCTACCTCGCACACCATCTGCAATGGCAGCCATTGAAATTATAATAGTGGTATAAAAAAACACGATCTCCGGTAAAGCAACTAGGTACGTCCTTAATCTTAATGCTTCGACATTAGCGGTGTCGTACACTGCGGTGACCATAATTTGTACAGAAAGGCTGGACTAGATTCTTTTTTTTATCGTGATTGCCAATGAGTTTTCCAATTAAACCTAAAGGTAAAAACCGTCAAAATTCCAGTTGCAATGTCTTCCCAGCGACGATCAATGTCAAAAGCTTGTCAAAATGTAAGGAAATTATGGTCGACGCTTGATAAATTTGCAATAACGGTCATTGACCCACCTACATTTATTGACATAGGTATTTAATTCCGAGTACAGAAATAAAAACATAAAGCTGTGATCCTTTACGTTTTCGTAGTAATGAAAAACGATTCATAATTTAGTCTCCAGGTTACCTACGAAGAGATTTTAAGGAGAGGGCAATGACCGATATTGCAAATTTAGCCGGCGTCGACCATAGTGGTGTTTTTTTAACAGTTTGAGACGGTGATGAAAATGTGAACGTTCCTTCAAATTAAGAGATTTGCGCCTCTGATCTAACCAGCCTATGTCACTCCGCAACAAAGGCCATCTAGCAAATACAAATCGAAATATCTGAACAGAATTAATTTATACGAAATAACGAAAATAATAGCGAAAATATCTCGAAATGATTTAAATTGATCACAACCAGCCGGTCGATTCTGACAACATGTCTTGGGTGAAGTGATCACGTGACATCTTAATTATATGGATTGACAGCTCACCTCGTGATCACTTCACCCAAACCATCACTTCGACATGTTTACAGAATCGACCTTATGCTTATAAATTAACGTAAATTCACGAAAATGACGCTTCTTATTCTCAAATATTATTTTCGTAATGTTTCAAATAATTAAATAATTCATGATAATTACACAAAAAATCTCTACCACGCTGACATTTGCCATCAATTACCTCAAAAGAAGATCACAACAAAAACTAAACTAATTAATTAATTACAAAATTACTAGACCAGAATTTGTTTTTACTTCAATAATTATTTTAGGAACGTTCCTTTTAGCACCAGAGGGACAATTGCCTTATTTTAAAGAAATATTCGCATTCGCAATGTATAAAAATTTCACTTAAATGGATTATCTGTTTTTTTTTACATTTTTAAAAGAAGGACTCCTGACCGATTTCGGCCATGGCTGCCAATCTCAACCGAGACTAGCCATCGGCGCGGGACATTTTACTCTCTCTTCCATTACTCTCATATTCCGATGGGACAGCAACCCGACACGACCGGGAAGAGATCTGGCGCAGGATCAACGGATTAACGTGCTTTCCGAGGCACGGGGGTGTCGCACCACCAACTTCCAAACTCCGGGCTAACACAGAAAAATTCCTATTGGAAAAACCCAATGACACTTTTTGTCCGACCTGGGAATCGAACCCAAGACTCCACGCTCGGCAGTAGCGCTTGCGACCGCGAGCAACGCAGCAGTTAGTAAACATTGTACCATTAAAGTGACGTCACGCGTATTTTCAACACACTGTATCGTCTTCATTTTTTACTAACGTGAAAAATAAAAAAAATATTTGCCCAAAAATTTTTGGAAATCTCTGACGGACCATTTACAATTTATCAGTAAATACACTATTGTCCGTCTGACGTGTGGTCACTGTGCCCATTTGATTGACACTGGCTACCTATCATGATCTCGCGTCAATCACTTGCGGGTAGATCAACAATTTTAACACCATTGCGTTATTATTTTACGATCTTGCGACGTTATTTGGCCATGATCTGTTGTAGTAATGGCTGGGAATCATATAAGAGACTGGTGAAGAAGTTTGGTTGTTGCTTGTGTTAAGAGATTTTAAGACATCAAAGGAAAACCTTTTAGGTACTATGACGTGCTAATGTCATCCAATTCCGACAATGTAAAAGGGATAGTGCTATACGCTATGTATAGCTTCGTCTCTCTCTTGGAGCGGATTCTCAATCGTTTTAAGACTTAGGGGGTAGGGCCCCTGAAGCCTTTATTTGCCACAAAGCCCGCGGCTCCGCCCACGTTAATGTCGAAAATTATCCCAAGGGAACTTATTCCCGGGATGAAATCGTATGTGTTATTCCAGACTATAATCTACCTCTGTGCCAAATTTCATCAAAATCCATTCAGTAGTTTTTGCGTGAAAGAGTAACAAACATCCATCCATCCATCCACACTCACAAACTTTCGCGTTTATAATATTAGTAGAATTATAGATAACTAGCTGAAAGATTTAGAATACAAGAGAATAGTATAGAAAACAGAACGAAACATAAAAATGATATAGTAAAATTATGCTGAGCGTGCCCACACCGAAAGGGTTACCATCTCAGCATTTGCTGGGTGTCGGACACCCAGCGCTGGTTTTAGGTTAACACCCCGCAGTGACACACGGACATGGGTAAATAAATTTAATTAATTATTTACATGTTTTGTATACTCGTGGCTAAATAATAACAGCCGCACGGGTCGATCTTCAAGGTTAAGCAACGCTTGCCGAGGTTGGTCTGTGGATGGGTGACCATCTTAACATACCGAGACTCCTCCGTGCCTTGGAAAGCACGTTAAGTCGTTGGTCCCGGCTGTCATTTGTAGATCTTTGGCAGTCATTACGGATAGTTAGAAGCCAGAAAACCTGACACCAGTCTTGCCAAGAAGTACCGTGTTACCCAATTAATGGGTAGTGGAGGTCTGGTAGGCAGCCGCTCCACATACAATACTGGTATTCAGCAGAATCCGGTTTGACTGGAAGCCGACCCCAATATAGTTGGGAAAAGGCTAGGCAGATGATGACATGTTTTTTATTCTGATTTCTAGTTCCTTCTCTATAAGTTGTGAAACTTCTGCATTTTTATATTCAGTGTCATAATGGTATACTTAGCCAGCCTTGTATTATTATTAACAATAATGTAGCGATTTCAAACCCAGGATAATGGTGATTGTGTTATTTCTGTAATGAATTTAGCGTGTTTCTTTTAATGTTGAGGTTTAGATAATTGTGCGATACTGAGGCTGTAACTAAAGGTCTAAACGACCTTCAGGACAGATTTAATTATTAAGGTCAAATTTGTTTTTAAATTATGTATGTGGCTGTTTTTTTAGACCGTAATTTCAATAGGTATCTCGATTTTAATTATCTTTGGACTGAATACTTTCAGTCCAAAGATAATTAAAATCGTCCTTAAAATTAAACCTAACTAATTTTTTAGGATTCCGTACCCGTAGGGTTATCAACGGGACCCTATTACCAATCCTCCGCTGTCCGTCCTGTTCCGTCTGTCTGTCAGCGGGCTGTATCTCAAGAACCTTAATAGGTAGACAGTTGAAATTTCACAGAGTTTATATTTATATTGCCGCTATAACAACAAATAATAAAATTAAATAAAATTACAAATTAAAGGAGGCTCCGATACGAGAAACGTGTTTTTCGGTTTATGGTACGGAATCCTTCGTGCGAGAGTCCAACTCCCACTTGGTCGTTTTTCTTAGGGTTTCTATATTTCTGCCTTCATAACCCTTCAATAATTTGCTTTATTGTTATAATAGTCTTGGTTATTTCCGACCATAACATTAAAGGTTTGAATATATGAGATTCCTAGTAACGTTTTTTTTATTTTATTTAATATGGGTTTGCTCGTGACTCTAGTCTACGTCATAGATGACAGAGACAAAGTCGACGATGTAGCGAGCTTACCCAGAAGAAGCCTGTTCACTCTAATTTTGAAGAGATTAGGGTTGTTGCGTACGTTTACGTAACTGTGTTTCCTGCTAGCTACAACCTGGAGGTTTCTTCATCATCATCATCATCATAATATCAGCCGAAAGACGTCCACTGCTGGACATAGGCCTCCCCCAAGTGTCGCCACAACAACCGGTCCTGTGCGTCTCGCATCCATCGGCTACCTGCGATCCTCACCAGGTCATCGGTCCACCTTGTAGGAGGTCTTCCAACGCTGCGTCTTCCGGTACGAGGAATGTTTTTTAGTCAAGAGTAATTAAGTTACGTCTAGGCAACCTGTCAATAATCAAAAATACTCAAAATATGACAACTGAAACATTATATACATTACACAAATACTCTACACTACACTAGTCTACACTTCACAACACTCCTACATCTTATACAACACTGCACTAATCATATCTTTCAAAATCGTCAAGCTATAAAATAAACCCTAACTATCGCAATAATTTGATATTTCTTATTGTAGATACTTTCCCTTTTTTCCACATGACTTAATTGTGGTCTTACTTTTTCAGTACTGAAGTATAATTATTAGTTACTCCTTATCTAAGTAAGAGTCCTTGTTATATTCATTGGAAGACCACTGATTTCCAAGATACCTCCAGGTTTTTACCTACTTTGGAAATCAGGAGTTCATTTAGATTAGAAGCCTCTTATATGTTATGTTTTTAGTATTGAAACTGTAGTAGGCTAAGTTCTGTTTCTGTCCAATAAACGTTATTATTATTATGAAATAACCAACTAGCGACGAACTTCCCAGTGGCAAGCGAAGCACAACAAATTACATGACCCTACTGACCCCAATTTCGTATATAATGCAAGTCACAACGTTTTTGTCTAGTCGCAATATCCGTTTGCGAAGCCCCAAGGTGCAGACGACCGACGACCTTGCGCTCGCATTCTCGTGTCGCTAATGCGTTAATTTTGTCGCACGCGAATAAATAATGCGATTGTCGTTTGTCGCTGAAATTGATATGTCATTTGGACAATTTTCAGTCGCTCTAAGTGTTTTATGATTTTGTTGGGTTAATTTCTGTGGTTTGTTAGGTATTACGTAATGTTTCTATTCAGGTGGTGTGTAGCAAAAAATGTGATAAAATCTTGATTAATGTTCCACGATTTCCTCTTTTCCCGAACTTTTATTGAAATTTATCATCTTCTATGTGCCTAGAATTACCTAGGTAGTAATCTAGAGTAAACTAAACACGCTTCTTCGTCGGCCTGAGAGCTGACCACAAGGGTTTTTAGAATCTTCCTCATCATCCTTTCAGTCAAAAAACGTCCATTGCTGGACAAACTCCTTCTCCAAGCGGAGCAATTTTTTTAATTTTTTTATTTGGATCTCCAACAACGGATACACAGTACAACATAAGTCACAGTGATAAAAGTGGTTCATTTCTGTGTGCTCCTTCAGTTATAGGAGACCACAGCATGCACGTATAACTAGGTTTACTAAACAGAATAATATTACAAACACAAAATTTAATTAAAAATGGGGTAATATTATTTCAATTTTGCAGATAGATCGGAGGCCTCTCTGATGACGAATTTTAAAGAAGTTTGCATTTCAATCTTAGCGACCATCAATGTTAAAAACACCTCTATTTTTTGTATATTTTGACTAGTTTTTGAATTTAAAATTGTGACTTAAATTTGATTGTTTTTAACGACTAGATTTGAACTTTATTTTCTGAATTTTAATCCGATTTTCTGTTCTTCATTTTACTTTATCTTCAAGCCAAAGATCAATCCCAGCCCACAGGCCGTATTTTAATGACAAACTTTTCAAAGACATTGATTCTTGGAATAGCTTCACTACAAAATCTTCCTTCATTACTCCACCGACTCATCATACCAACATAACAATAATAAGTACCTAAATGAAATCACCGACCACTACCAACATAAACCAACATAATACAGCTCACAATATATGCACGTGATTGTAAAATGATTGATGCATCTGATTTCATTTGCCCACGTGAACCTAGAGGTCAGGGGACCGTGAGAGGAGACTGGTGTAGAACCAACAATGTTCGACCTTCGGACCATCGCCAGTATAAGTTGAGCTTCGAGAATTGTTTTGACGTAATTAAATGTTAATTAGTTTGTGTGTGTGGTTTTTGTGGGTAGAATGGGCTGGCACTTAGGCAAAATATTCTTAGAACAATATTCTAAGAATATTTTGCCTAAGTGCACACCTGCTGTGCTTTTGAAAAACCAATGGAATACTCGAATTCTTTCAATGAATATGCTGAGCATTAACTTAGGTACTGTTTCAACTTGAAGGAAGACATGGACTTCCACTTCCATATTTTCTTGTGTCCTGGTCCTCATTAAGTTGGTACCGCGGTGAGCAGTATCTACATTTTGGCAAATTTATTCAGAAGCATCTTCGTGAGTAAAACTTCTCCATTGGAGATCCATGAGGGTCTTCCTCTCAAATATCGAAGTACTTGGCAATTTGAATGTCAAGAGAGTCCTCTTAATAAAAGGCTGGTATTGCAAACGATGGTTACCATCAAAGGGGCAATTTTCGTATTTTGTAAGAAGCGATTCCATTCGCAAACTATCGCAAACTGTTGATTTCCTTTCATTTTGACAAGTTCTTGACATTGATATAATACGGTTCGAATTTTAACGCTTCTAAGTACGAGAATTGACTTTCTGGTCGCTTGCCTGCTAGATTCATACTCCATTGCATAAAATACATCATCATCTGCCAAGCCTTTTCCCAACTACATTGGGGTCGGCTTCCAGACAAACCGAATTCAGCTGAATACCAGTATTTTCCGTTGAGCGGCTGCCTACCAGACCTCCACAACCCATTAACTGGGTAACATGTTACTCCTTGGCAAGACATGGTGTCAGATTTTCTAGCTTCTGACAATTCGTGACAACTGCCAAAAATCCACAAATAACAGTCGGGACCAACGGTTTCACGTGCTTTCCGAGGCATGGAGGAATATCGGTATGTTAAGATGGTCACCCATCCACAGACCGACCTCGGCAAGCGTTGCTTAACCTTGAAGATCGACCCGTGCAGCTGGTATTACTTAGCCACGAGCTCATCTTGGCTAAGTTATACATATGTGTACATATCATAAAAATACATATGCAAGAGTGTTTTAAAAGGCGCTACGGGACTCACCAGAGAAAAATTCTCTGGGCATTTGCAACAGCTACACTGCGATCGCCAATCTGCCTGCCAAGCGTGGCGATTATGGTAACACCCCCCTTTGGGGAAGGCCTTTGTCCAGCAGTGGTCGTCTTTCGTCCGATATGTTGATGATGATGAAATACAGGTATTGCAATAACAGCACAGTTTCACATATCAACTCCTTTTCCTTAATATCTGTAACTCCTATTTCACATAAATTCCGGTTAGTAAGAACATCAACTGAAACTAGGGCAAAACATTAGAAACAGCGAAGTTATTATCGGCACAGTTCGGCGGGGCGCGAGTTCGACGATCATCTGTGCCCTTTGCCGAGCGTGGGCCGGACGAGGCGCATCGCTAATACGTGCGCACGAGTTGCGAAGGAGATGATGTTCCTTTATTTATCAAAAAAATCGCACTGAGAACGAATAGGAGCTCGTGGCTAAAGAATAACAGCTGCACGGGTCGATCAAGGTTAAGCAACGCTTGCCAAGGTTGGTCTGTGGATGGGTGACCATCTTAACATTCCCCTTAAGTTTCCTCCGTGGCTCGGAAAGTCGTTAAGTCGTTGGTCCCGGCTGTCACTTGGAGATATTTGGCAGTCGTTACGGAATGTTAGAAGCCAGTAAATCTGACTCCAATCTTGCCAAGAACTACCACGTTACCCAGTTACGGCCGGTCTCAATAACTGTAGGCAGCTAATTTGACAGTTGGATTAAGGCAGATACGTTATTGAAACCGGCCGTAAATGGGTTGTGGAGGTCTGGTAGGCAGCCGCTCCACGTAAAATACTGGTATTCAACTGAATCTGGTTTGACTGGAAGTCGACCCAATATAGTTGAGAAAAAGGCTAGACAGATGACTGAGAAGGAACGAGTATAACCTAAAAATTGTGTCAGAAAAAAACATCAGAAAAAACATACGCGGCAGTCTTTGGGGACCGCCGATAAAAGTGAAAACTAAGCGAAAGCTGACGATGATTTTTTCACCCAAAAAGTACACATTAAACACAGCATTCATATAGCTCATGGAAGGCGTTCGGTTACTATGACGCGAGTTCCATGTTTTTTGTTCACCCAAAAAGTGTTCAATGCGCCTAAAGTAGTTTTCACTTCAAAAAGTGTCTGAATAGCTACCCTGATTTGGGGCCAAATTGATGATGATGCTGACAACATCATAACGATATCTGATATTATCTCCTGTCCTTCAAGGACATGCCTCTTATAATCGGAAAATAAGCATTAGACCCGGACTCCACCCTAGCGGAGACGAGACGAGCGGAGAGGAGATGTTTTAAAAGCAACCAATAGAATTGCTGAAAAACATCTCTTCTCGTCTCCGCTTTGAACTTTTCCGCACATCTTCGCTTTGGTGGAGTCCGGGCCTTAATCAGCATGCATGCTTAATGTGTGTTAGTGGTTTTAGACTTAAAGCAGCCTACCGCAAGACACATTAGGATGTGTCTTGCGGTAGGCTGCTTCAAGTGGATAACGAGAAAGTTCTGGATTGTTTGCCTTATTACCCACGTCATATTGTGACTCAAACAATCTGAGTCAGTATTAGAGATCAACTTGGGGACTTCAATCATTGATGGTTGGAGACCTATAAATCGATTCAATTAGTAATAAGTGAGTAAATAAAATAATAATGAATAATTTAGGTTTAAGAACAACTTTTTTTCTCATAAAGAATTGCATACATAATTCACTTACTGAGAAACGATATCTAAAACTACGATTAATAATTAGAGCACACAGATGTACGTATACGTATGTATAATGAATAACAAAGCAAAACAGCAAAGAAAAAACAATATACATAATAATATAATTTAAAAAATAAATGTTTTTTGTAATGTTACTAAATAAATTATATAATACATTTGTAAAATTGTATACATTTATACATAATAAAAAAAAAAAGAAATTGAGGCTTTTTGACAGATTGCGAATGCTATGGTAGAATTGGCGTTCTGATGTCACTATGTATATAGCCTATCCACCAATCGATACTAACTTTCACGTTTGTGAATATAGGTCTCCATTCCCACACATAGCACATCCCTTTACTTTCATCGCTCGTTACCTCAGATATACGTGAACTTGTAACAAATTCAAAGCAACCCAGATAGCAACTATACGGGCTAAATTGTATGATAACCTCCGCCAAGTTGTTGAGTTATATTTTACTCCATGTGTTAGTATCGGATTGTTGAGTCATTCGCCTGTAAAGTAGACTTCGAAGGTTTAATTACAATTGCTGATGGAATTATTGTTGTAATCAACACACGTGGCAGAAGGATTTGTGACTACAGTTTATTTTTATTTATTTCAGTCTCTGTTCCACTGCAAGGCAAAAGCCTCTTGGCACGCGGCGGTAAGGCGCCTCTTTGAGGAGTGGCTGGAGAGGCGCCACGGCATCCTCACCTTCCGCCTGACGCAGGTACTCACCGGACACGGCTGTTTCGGGAGGTACCTGTTTCGGATTAAGCGGGAGGACACGCCCGGGTGTCAGCACTGTGATAATCACCCGGAGGACACGGTGGAGGTCTGCCCTGCTTGGGCTGAGCACCGCCGTGTCCTTGTCGAGGCGATCAGCGGCGGCGACCTTCGCGA